>JAODOY010082416.1:0-15104 GCA_025399855.1 Forbesichthys papilliferus | reverse complement strand
TGCAACATCTTCGATATGATATTGCGCAACGTGATATTGCGATAACGATACTGAATCGATATATTGTGCACCCCTAGTAGTTAGTTACTGTAGACTGTTTCAGACACATCTGGTTGGTCTGTGTTGAAGAAGTAGACTATGCGTTTAGTGCTGTTTGTTTGGAGTCAAATGCTCTGGGAGTGTGTCCCTGCTTTATGGTCCCTGCCGCTATACAATGAATTAATTTAATTTGATGTTTTTCACTGAAGATTTCTGACCAATGAGCTAGAGGCGTGGATGAGTGTGCATCTCCGTGCATTCTCCTGCCTTTGGTCCTTGGCCAAACAAGTACCTGTTTATACATGTTTTCCCAGAAGCTGTTAATTTGAATCGAATGGCTTTAACAAAAAAAAACATGCATTATATATTTAACTTTACATTTCTCACATTTGGGCTTTATCAACTAATCTGGGGCCGGAGTGTGCTTACATTACTGCGGCGTAAATGTATATGAATAATATTGGCACGGTGCTAGGCATGATCTATTATATTTGTCTGTCATGTCTGTTATTCAGTAGTTTGTGACGGTGTCTTTCCAGTGTTTGCCAAACTGTGACAAACCTACGCCCTGTGGATGTTTCTGTTTTGCATGATAATGTGACTGTGAGAGATTTCACCGTCCGTCTCTACACTCCTAGGGATGACCGATAAACTTGATTTCCTGGATGGAGACAAAAAGGCAGACAAAGCATCAGACAAGGCCCAGACACCCAAGAAAGCCGCAAACAAGAAGGGGTAATGTGACTCACCTCTGCTGTCTGTCTGTCTAATATTTCTTCTTCAAACTCCGACGGCCCGCCGGGGAAGTTGTGTTGTTGCCATGTTTAACTTAAAAGTTGTTATTTGTGCTATCTACCTTTTTAGAAAGCTATACATATTACAATTTGATTGATATAAAATAATTCAAGATACGATCGTAACATCAGGTACACTCAACGGATATGTCAGTTCACCACCTGCAATAATTGCAGACATTTTAAAGGGTTAAGGGTCATTTTCTACTGTTTACTTGTTAAACAGGCCCAACTCAAAGAGGAAATACAAGGATCAAAAGTTTGGTTTCGGTGGGAAGAAGAGTGGTACGAAGTGGAACACCAAGGAGAGCCACAACGATGTGACTGGGTTCCGGGCGAAGGTGGCTCATGGGAAAGGACTGAAGAAGGGCAAAGGGGGGAATAAGAATGTAAGTCAATACAACTAGTACAAATAACACTTAAACGTAACCGTCATGTACAGAAGTATAAAATATGGCGACACTTTCACCTGCACAGCGTTAACCCTTTGCTCTTCCCTCCACCTTCAGAAACGCCCGGGCAAGTCTGTACGCAGGAATATGAAGGCACGCTCAAAATAAAAGGTTGGCGGTTGGGGGGGTAGGAAAATGGAGGTGACGGTCCACCTGATCAGGTCAATATGATGGATTTAGACCTTAATCGGGAATATATCCTGCATCTCAGCATTTCCGCAATGGATCTTGATGGATGTTCTGAAGGGACTGGGACGCTGTCCATTTTGCTTTCCATTAAGCTCTTGTGGACTGAAATGATTGAAGATCTTCTATGGCATGCTACATCATCAGAGAGCCATGTCCAAGGAATATTGTGGTGCTTAAAATCTCTTCTCCCTTTGCCAAAGTTGCAGGATCTGTTCAGACAACTATACAGACCACAAACCTAGTTTCACAAGGGAACAGGACATTTGATTTTCCTTTTGTCTTGTTCCTATGTGTTATTAATGCCCATAAAGGGTATTGAACCCTTGACCCTGTACCTACCCCAATGTTTAGTGGTTACCTTAATGTTTGCCATTAGCCCTATGCTGATGGTAATGAATGTTACTCCAGTTTGTTGTAAAGTAATATGTACATCAATTTTTATTACAGAATGTAAATATATATTCAATAATGCAAAACATTTTGGTTCTGCCAACTGGAGTAACATGCTTGTCTGATATTAATCAGGTTTGTAGTATGTTTTTGTAGGGGGGAAAAAAGTGGAAGTGAATGGGGTTTTATTCTATATATTATGTTCTTAATTTCTTGGCTGTATCACTGAGAATAAAATCAGTTTTTCTCCAGTCCATTCAACTCTCTTGCAATGAGAAATTTAATGTTGTTGGGATGTCAGTGTAGTGACCATATCTGCGTTCCACTTCCAAGGTAGGCACTCATGGGCCCACGGTATATTTGACGCTTGTACTTATACTTAAACAACAAGACCATCCACAAGAAATTGAAGTAATTGATCACATTTATTTTTTGTATTCTATTTTCCAGTTTTATATAT
The DNA here is from genome assembly GCA_025399855.1 of Forbesichthys papilliferus. Taxonomy (NCBI): domain Eukaryota; kingdom Metazoa; phylum Chordata; class Actinopteri; order Percopsiformes; family Amblyopsidae; genus Forbesichthys; species Forbesichthys papilliferus. The sequence continues at coordinate 12,780 of JAODOY010082416.1, read as the reverse complement.
ATTGAAAAGCAACATGATAATTTAAGCATGACAAGGTCTAAACGGTGTGCTCGCCCAGCCAGGCCCCCTCCATTGGCTCAAGGACACTTCCTTTATAGTAGCCTGTAGAGGGCACTCTCACAAAACAGTAACAAACCACACCCACGTGTACAAATCCAAAATCCAATTAAGAAATGTAATTAAGTGTATAAAAGGGAGGGATTTGGCTCCTACATAACTGGCCCCTAATTGTGTTTTTAGGTACCACAAAACTCAATCATTACAAAAAAGGAGCCAGTGCTTATCATTCATTATGGTTAGTATGTAATGTGCATCCTAAAAAAAATAAATAAAAAAAACTTTGTAAAGAGCAGACAATACAGAATTGTAGTGTTTGGTATGCCACCTGTGTATTCTGTGCAATTCACCACAAAAAGACTGCTGTGTACACTTTTAATCAAAGTGTCCGCTTGCGTAGTCAATCAATGCTGTATGTAGTAAATACTACAAAATGTTCTGGTTCTGTTTTAATTGAAAATATCAGCATTAAGCAGACTACGAGGTACTCTCCACTTGCATTATACGTCTACGTTTCGTCTGCCAGCGGGTCAGCTTGTCTTGTGGCGCCAGGCTACATCCATGTATTTGGTGATGTCTGCGTGCTGTCGAGGGAAGTGAAGCCTCCTGTCGCTGCGGTTAGTGTCGATCTGATTAGAAATAAGTACAGTACAGGTCTGTAGACATGGTTGGGAAGTAATGGATTACATGTAATCAGTTACTTGTAATCTGATTACAAATAGACTAATCCATTACAGCTACCAGATAAAATAGTGGAATCAGATAACATGTATTTTTTTTATTTTTTATTATATTACTTATTGGACTACTTTCAAATGTAAAAGGAAAGTTTGCAGAAGAAATGCTTAAAACAATTTCATCTACTGTTATTTACCTTTCATTAACGTCAATCAATAATTGAAATAAAGTCCTACTTTAATATCCCCTGCGCAACATATACGGTAAAAAAATAAAAACATTTGGCGTGCCAATGCAGTAAATTGCTTTGGATGGCATTTCAAAAAACAATTTTTACGCGTGAAGTAATCTAAAAGTAATGGAAAGTAATCAGTTTATAATACTAAATTGAGGTAATCCAAAAATTATGTTACTGATTATAATTTTAATCTGGTAATTAGTAACTGTAACGGATTACATTTAAAAAGTAACCTATCCAACCCTTGTAGTACACCACCTGACTAAAACAGTTTACTAAATATTTAATATGTGATGTTCACTTGTTTAAAATATCCTGTGCATTCTCCTTGCCTTGCTGATATTACAAATGTGATGTTAAAAGTACGGACAAGTGTGCGTGTGTGCCACGCACGTGCGGGCATAATAACACGCATGCGCGGTCAGACCGGATATGAAAACAACAAGCTTGGATTTACAACACCCCCATTGGGAGTCATGTCATTCATTCCCTTCTCAGGGCACAATTATACTGATATTTCTACATAGATGTTTGCTGCTATATTAATGTTTAAATAACATAGAGCACCTTCAACCTCACAGTAGCTGGTGTCCACTATAGCTGACTTTGTTGGATATGACTAAGTAGTGTGTATGTGCCGGGATTCATACCAGAGGTTTGGAAAACCAGCCTACTTCCTGGCTCTCTGTTTGAGGGTAGGGGTACTTCTTGGTCGGCTCCATGCGAGCTGCATGAATGGCTTTGATGAAGGCAGCTGCAAAATATAAGAGGTTACATCTATGGGGATCCCACTCCTAGACAGTCTACAATTATACCACGATACCAAGGCCTGCTTATACTAAAAGGCGTGTATTCATTGATACCAGCAAGAGCTGTTATCTTTGGCTAAGAAACAAATGCTACAAAAGCTTTTCAAAACCGAAGAAACTGTCAAAAGTTTGACATTGTTCCATACCCTGTAAATATATATGTGATAGGTAAAATATCACACCAAACATTGTGTTGCAGTTTGCCATGTTTGAATGTCACTGGCGTGATATACATTTTGACCACTGTTCAATAATATTCACAGAGGCTGTAAAATAAAGGGGAAATGCCCGAAATTAATGAAGCGTACTGCTGTGTTGTCAGGAATTTGGAGCATTTTGATTTCACAATGCCGCTATATAATGATATTGAAAAAATACCATAGCCTATATCAGAGGTTCCTAAACGTTTCAGCTCACTACCCCTATAATAACAGTGCCAGAGACTCGTGACCCCCGTTATCCCCAGAGGTGGTAGAAGCAGAACAGCCATAATATTATTTTGTAGTATAGTCTAGTACTGTAGCAGAATACATTAAAGTAATGTATAAACTGTCCTACAACTAACAATTATGGCAACATATTCTATTTCTAATCATTTAAACATTTAATTTAATTTATGAAAATCATATTGCGATCACCTCACGACCCCCACTTTGAGAACCACTGGCTTTATCAAATTAAAATTGATGAAGATCAAAGTATCATAGTCTCATGCTGACTATTTAATGCCCGGTGCAGGCAGCTGTAGCTTGTTTGGAATATTATAGAATCAACGTAGAGTCTATAGAGGTGTAGTTGTGATGTTTGATGCATATGTTATATGTTTTAAATTGGGTCTAATCTTACATTATTTCGATTTCGATTTCGATTTCCAAGATGAGGTTAATTTGGCTGTGATAGGGCAGTTTTATGAAGTGAACTTTGGCCAGATTTGCTACTGTGTGGGTGGCTGGTATTGGCTGTGTGTGCGTGTGCGTGTTTGTGTGCGCGTGCGCGTGCGTGTGTGTGCGTGTGTGTGTGCTGGCGAGCGCGTCTGTCTTTTTGCACAAGGCCTTGTAGAATTTAGATAAATGAAATGCAGGCTACTTACGGTCCTCGTCAACAGGCTCCTGTGTGTTCTTGGACATGGGTTTGTCAGGAAGGACGTGTACTGAAAAATGTTCAAGAAAACCCGCACACTGAAGACTGCAGAGAGTATTACTGTAACGTGCAAACTCACAAAATAAGACGCATTTTCAATTCATGCATACAAAGAGGAGACCGGAGACGACTCGGTCACTTACGTTTCTTTAATGGATTAATGCTGAATTCGGTATGCAGTTTCTGGCATTTTTGTTCTTTCCGGATTTGTTCCACTAAAAATGCATTTAATTTGACAGCATCCAATGGATTTTTTTCAGGTTTAACGCCTGCCATGTTTACTTTAGTCTACTTACAAAGCTTTAATAATAGCTACAGTAGTATTTAGTGACTCTTCCTCCCTTGTGCCTAGGCAACAGTAAACATGCCATAGACAGCTGCGATTAAGTGAGTAAACTCAAGATGGCGCTGTTCACCGCCCTATGGTTTGCTTTTAAAATAGAACGTTTTTCAACCTTCGGAAAATCCTATATTCATATTATTTTATGTTCTAAAAATCGCCAAAACTGTTTTAAAAGAACAAACCATAAAATACCATTATAAGAATTGTATTTTTAACTTGGAAACATAATAACAATTTAAATATAATAATAATGTTATAAACATAATAATTTCCAAAGAAAGAAATAGGCCTTTGTAATAATAAGCCACTAGGTCGAGTCAAAGGCTTAATATTTCAATGAAAGAAAACTCAGTCATGCGTTGAGATAATTCGTTGGTTTGCTGGTTTTTATTCTGTTTCTAACACCACTGCTGCTTTGTGACTAGTTGATAATGTTTGCCTGAAGCAAACAAGCCCACGAGAGAGCAGTGAGAGACCACTGAACAAATGCATCCAGACTGAGAGTGTGTGTTTCGTTTTTGTGTGCTGTTTTTACGGTGACAGATGAAATTACGTCTTATTTTCTATTCATCACACATGCACACACACACACACACACACACACACACACACACACACACACACACGCACATTGACGGTATACTGTAGCCTAGTAAGTAGGGAAGAGTCACCCTCAATATTTAGAACAAGTGTATTTTGTGTAGTAGACTAATATTGTTTGTAAATCAGCTATTTAAGACTAGATCATCCCAAAATACAGATGTTTTGCATATGCAGACGGTTTAACATGAGCATGTGAGCTATTGTTGTCCAGGGGTTAATACATTAATTACAGTAATATTAGTCTATTGCCCATTGACATGAATATATCACATGCATATTTAATTACCCCAAATAAAAGAGGACCTAAGAGTATAGCTAAATCAGACCTATGTAGAAAAATATTAAATAGGCCTATGCCTACCAGAGAAATTAAGAAATGCATAGTTTGATAACCTTTACTGCAATAGTTTTCATATATTTTGAATTAAGCCTGGGTTCCTGTTTTGAATGTTTTCCTTTAAATACAAATACATTTCCATACAAATACATTTCATGCACAAAAGGCACAAATTATTCTATAAGAATTCCCCAGAATACAGAAAATTAAGTATTTCATTCTCAAGATTAGTACCAATGTTCAAACTAAATATATGCCCATGGTTGTTGAATGTTTAACATAATAAAACATTGTGGTAAATAACTATAAGTGCAACTATGTGATGACTATGTGTATAAATGTGTGTAAATGTGTGTAAAGTACATTGTACACACACGCATGCACACACACACACACAGCACAAACACATACAGATCGTACCCATCCAGTAAATAGCGTGTTTGGTTGGTTGACCGAGCTAACATGGGGCTGTCCTGACTATATACAGTATATGCCAGCTCTCCAACACTTTGTCATCTCACCTCAGGGCATCTTCATTCATGTCTTCCTCCTCGCACACTGTCCCATCTGGTCTTGGCAGAAGCAATCATTTTGCTCCTCCACCCAGAGTCCGTGGAGCTTGTCGCCCGGGTGACCATATGTCCGTCAGTCCGTCTCTTGCATCTGACAGCATGCGCATTGCCTCTAGCTCCCGCAGATACAGACAACTGATTTAATGGCTGATAAGAAGGCCTGGGGTGATTCCAGAACCTTCTTCAAGTTGTATAAAATGTATGCATGTATTTGAAACTGGTAATAATGCAGACTAGAATAGCAGGGTGACAGGATGTTGTTCAGTGTGTGTGTGTGTGTGTGTGTGTGTGTGTGTGTGTGTGTGTGTGTGCGTGCGTGAGGATGCTCTGATGTCCTGGGTGCTGTTACAGTGTCTGACCATGTTCTCATCAAGACTTGCTTTTGAATTCCTTTGGGAATAGGCACACAGGCTAGTTTGTAGAAGTGTGAGACTTGTGTGTTCTGCCCATACCCCATGGAGGCTATTACATGCAGTGAGTAGGAAATGGAAAGGTGATTTACTTTGTCCCCTTACATCTTCAACAAACCTGTCTTTTATACACATATTTGTGTTGAGTGTTGAGGAAAAGTACTTTTCCTTGGCATTTGAATCAAATTGTTAAATGGTCAAGTAGGCTGATTGGTGATTCTCAGCTTAGCCCAGGGTCCCTGTATATCAGACAGTTACAGCGGATTAGTGGGTCCATCTTAAGAGCTGTCACCCACCCCCTTCACAATGAAATTCAGCATTTCCCATCTGGACGAAGGTTTAGAGTACCAGAAAACATCGATAAAAAACTGCTTTGTCCCGTCAGCCATTAGTCAATTAAACCATTCATAAGCAGCACTGGTCAGATGATAGTGTCTTGTATTTTATTATTTTTTTTATGTTAAACAAAACATGCAGGTTTTTATGTTTTATGGATTTTATATATGTCCTTATTATTTTACATATACATGTATGAATATGTATGGTTCTATGAACTGTTAGAATCTATGTTTGTCTGTTTTCTGTGTCATGAACTGCGATGATGATTATTTCACTGCAAAACTAATCTATCTTTGGGTATTAATAAAGTAACCTAACCTAACCTAACATAACATAAAGAAGGTGCGTGGTATATTTGAATTAGTAATGTTTTGATATTAGATATGAGATATAAGCAACATATTTGTTAATGTGTTGCTTGACATTCGCTCATGGCATTATTTTTATAGGATAAATACTACATTTCAAATACATGGCATTGTAAAATGCCCTACCAGTTTGTTCTGAAACCATTTTTCCATAGAAAACAATTTAACAAGAAAAATCTATACACTATATATACTATGCATATATATATATATATATGTATATATTTTTTCTCTATTTTTCTCTAGACTAGAAAACTTTAAATTACTTGACATGTTTCCAGTAAGGTATTCCTCCAGTTATTTGTAACTGATCTGTTTACAGACTTTCTATCATGTCTGCCTTTTTTATAATTGAGCCATTTCCTTCCCTGTCACTATTGCACAAAATGAATGGATATATTTTTCTTTCTTCATCTAATCGCCTACCATGACTAATAAACATTGCTGATATTTTCTGAGTGGTGAAGTTTGTGCTGCCATTAATAAATGACCCCTATTGACATTTAGCTTTATGTGGTTTCACTCACACACAGCTGTACCATTTTCAATGAAGCCCCACAATGTAATACAAGTCTAAATTGATTGCCGGTTTCATAAACTAGGTCTGACATCTGAAGTCTTGGTCAACTGTGGTTAGTATGATCAATGATTTGCACAGATGCATAGGTAATTGTAGTCAAATTGTATTCAATTCAATACAGCTTCACCTTAGCGAACACAGTATAATGAGTTTGAAGTTACAAACATCATTGCAAATATCGATATGGCACTGCAAAATTATTAATGTTTTTTGAAAATAAATTCATCTCTTAATTCTAAAATCTAAAAAAAACAAAAAAAACAGACAGTTTCGTAATTGAAAAGCCCAATTGAATTGTAGCCACGTCATTAAAACAACGTTTTTTTACTTTAAATTGAACACCATATTTTATTGAATTGAATTGCTTGTTTCTAAAAGTTCACTCATTTCCAAAGAAAATGTCTAGTATTTCCTGAACAATGTATTTTAACTGACGTGAATGTATTTTCTCACCCCCACCGTGAGAAAGTGGTTTGGCACCAGAACCCCTGCCTCTGCCCTGCATGTTGCTGCCAGTCAACCAGAACACCAATATGAAGGCACATAGAGGTGTATAACCCCTCCCACTCAGGCCCTCTTCTCCACACAGTGCGATAGTGCTTCATCTTAGCTTTTCTGTTTGTACGAACTCATCGGAATGTAGCTTGCATCTGATTATGTTTTTTCTTTAGTGAAGCATGGCACCTTCTAAACAGATGTACTGTACAGTAGCCTACACACACACACGCACACACACACACACACACACACATAACACACAAATGCACACAAAGGCACATATGCACATATGCACCCAAACACACCTACACGTTTGTTTTGATAGCTTCCTAAGTGTCTGGGGCCCAATGGAGACATCCCTGTCGTGGGAAATCTTTCCTCCCCGCAGATGGTAGCGTTGTGTCACCGGCACCAGTGCTGTAATCTGCCTGTTTTGTCTCAGATAGAGAGACAGAGAGCACCACACACATTACAGCAGAGATTAGTTAGGGCAGACCTGTTGAATACTACTAACGCAGCACCTCACCTAAACACTGAAGCTATCTTGCTTGCAAACTGCCATGCCAGCAGGATATTTGACTTGAATTGCCCCGTATCAGCAAATTAGTTACATTCGAGATAACATTTTGCTCACTGGATGCCATTAAAGACAGTGTTAACAAGGTTAATTTAATCTTTAAATTGCATTAGCTGGACTGTCAAGTGTATTTCTAGAGTTGTTTTTGTCATAAAGCTTACCGGGTGCTTCTTTGTCTTGAGAAATGTGTGTATTTCCCTCTCCTTCACACGCACACGCACGCACGCACACACACACACACACACACACACACACACACACACACACACACACACACACACACACACACACACACACACAGACACACACACACACACACACACACACACACTTTAGCCCCTCAAAGCTTCAATGTGGCATCAAAGCCACAGGCTGCTGTTAGAAGTCTATTTGAAGCTCCTCAGGAGAGAGAAATAACAGCGCACAGCGTGCGATTTCCATCTTTGTGTGTCTTTGGGTATTTAGTTTGTACTTAACAAGAGCCATTTGAGACAGTGGAGAGGTGTTCGTGGATAAGGCGATGGATTTCACTGTGTTGAAATGATCAAACACTTAAAAACAGTGGTAATATATCTGCAGGGACCGCCTCAAACGTCACCGTCGGGATGAGCTAGAAGTCATTTAGCGTTGCCAAGCTGCTGCACTGACGCAAAACTCCAAAAAAGAATGTACAAACAGCAACAGGTGTTTTGTGCATTTTGGTGTCGATATTACCTGTGCCATAGAAAGAATGGTGCATTCAAATTCATCAGGGGATGCCTTGCCATTGATGTGTGGGACAATGTGGGTGTCGGGGTTGGAAACATGGCCAGTGCTGGGCTTAACCACAGCGACGGTATCATTAAAGTCTTCTCCCAGAGAGGAACTGATGCTTCCCTGAAACCACAAGGGAGAACAAAAAGTTCATCCTGTGGACGTGTTGAAAAATAGTTCAGCATGTTTTGATGTTCTGTGTCATCCAGTTGAGTTAATTATAAGGATAAGGTGGCTGATTGCAAGTTGGACATGAAAAGCTGCCTGACAATTATCTCTTTTTTTTTTTCAGTTTGATTATGTTTTTCAATAACTAATGTTGTGTAACAGGCATGTATTTTGGCAAGTACAGATTCCTGGGCAGAGCAATAATTGATGAAAACGGCCCAAACAAACATGATTAAACACATGCAAAAAAAAATCGAAAAATATATAGAAAAAAAACAATGAAATATGAACATGAAAAATTAACTAGTTTAATATTGACTATGCAAACCTTCTAATATGGGTGTACTAAAAGCATTGGGCTGCCAGATAGTTTGTTATCCCACCATGATTAGCTGTCGCTATGACGACATAATCCTTCAGGAGATGATGGCTCTTAGCTGATGTTCAAACAATGATGCAGCTCCATAACTCTGCTGCAATATTTCTGCCATGGTGGGGAGAAAAAGCATCGCTGGCCATCTGGAGGCCTGCTTGTAATTGCTGCATTGACTTTACTTGCGTGACAGATGAAGGATATGAACGAGAAAACTGTATGTGTTTTCAATGTATTAGCCAACAGGCATAAAGCTTATCACCGTCTGAATTAATCTCACGAGGTCCTAAAGGCAATCATTTCATAAACATCCCATTTGTTGTGCTGCAGCTGTTCTTTGGAGCTTAACGTTTACATTACTAAGTCAACTTTCCTGAATTTTCGAACGTTGGAAACTTGTAACATGTAATTTGTCCCTTATAGTCAAAGCTTGGCCTTGTAAACAAACACCCTAATGGACAGTAATTTATACTTTATATTCGAAGCTTGGCCTTTTGTAAACGACACCCTGATGGACAAGGATGTTAGCACCACACGCTAGAAACAGATTCCTGCGGTGTGAGCTAAGGTAGTGGTCCGCGACGCGCGGCTAAGTTGCTGTCCTCATGCTTGAGCTTTGTTAGCCACGGCCCAGCTAAGAGGATTAAAGTTCCAGTTTGGTTCTTGCACATTTAAGAAATTGTTTCTGCCCCACTTCACACGGTAGCAGCGGCCTCTGTCTCATTGGACAGCCGACTCTGTCTCCATAGCGACGGGCGCTGCGCGAGGCCTAACTAGCAGAGCCAGAAGACAACAGTGTGCGTTTTGTGTTTGCGTCTGCATCGTGTTTCACAACACAGACTACATCTTCTTACCAAATTGGTTTTGCCTAAGGTGGTCTAGCAAGCACGGCATCGGCTAAACGACAGTCTAATATTCCACAATATTTAGATATTGTTGAAACGTCTGTTTACACTTTCAGCTCCATTATAGTGAAGACAAAATAGAACAGCCGTATGGAGACTTGATGAAAAGTGTGATACTTTAGGCTAAATAGCTCAACTTTCACACTCACTCACACACACACACACACTGAAACACACACCTGGCACAAGAAAGCCACATTGCAGATTTTGACCAATGGTTGAATGTCAGCAGGCCCCTTCAATAATCTGAATTCCACAAGGGTTGCAAACACTCCTGCATACTCCCCTGCCTCCCACCGCATAGCTCGCATACTTTCCCCTCCATGTCTCAAGCACTCAGCCTGACCCAAGAGCTCTGTTTTTACTCAGACGCCCTCTTTCTTAAGGGGTGGAGGAGGCCTCCTTAAGCGGCCTCCTCTTATTTGTTCAAGCCTGCCACAGGCTGCTACCCGATTCCATTGAATTTTATCTCTGAAATATGTTTTCCCTGTTCCCATAGAGCCGTTTGTCTTGTTAGCACTGTGCTAGTATCATAGCTACTTGAGCAGGATGGGTTTTATAGAGGATCTCCTGTCACGGTTGTAATCCAATATAAGGGGTCACGATACTATAAGATATTGATGAGATTTCCGATTATATAATTCAATATTGATTGTTTGCCTCATCAAGTATTCTTATAACAATGCAGAACTTCAATATTTCTAACACAACTTGTAAATTGCCTACATTTGTCTGCAAAACAACATCCAAACAACACATATCGATATTAAAAATTGTCGTATTAAGATAGTACCAGGAGAGATACAATGTATTTGAATATCCAAACATAATCTACATTACACGATTCATTGTCTCAGTTCCGACATTAATAATGTCATCCACATACACACTTTACATAATATATTTTTGTAAAGTTGTAAAGTATCCTCGATTTAGGTGTGGGGTTGCTTAGTATACCTATAAAGCATATATGGCAGATAATATATGTACATATGGCAACAAAGCGCTTAACGTCTGTGTACTCAATAATATCTATACTGGTGGGGAAAATAATTTGTTCAATTTAACTTGAATGAAATAGAATATGTAAAGTATTCATATCTACAGTATCCTGGGAAAAAAATAATTTCAATGTATTGAATCCAATAGAATACATTACATTTAGATGGATATGAACACAACAGACGTTTTGTGCTACCTGCTCTTTGAGGTGCTGGACAGACTTCTGCAAGGCCAAGATCTGGTGAAACAGGGGGCTCTGCAGGACAGATTTGAGGAGGCTGAGCTTCTCCTCTGTGGGCACCTCCCCCCGCTCCTTCAGCCTGGCCTGGAGACGCTCCACTGCCTGCAATGCATGCTGGGTATCTGGGAGTCGTAGCATAATTATTTCAGTGACAGCCGGCGTCGTCCGCAGTGGAGTGGATGGAAGGGTGTGGACGGGATATTAGTGTGTTGTGTTGGGCACTGAGGATCAAAGTCGGCCTAATGCCTGGGTTTGGCTACATCCTCAATGTTTTGTTATTTTTTTGGAATAAATTGCCCATTGTTTCAGTCTCATTTGTGGTTATGTGCCAATGCACCAAGTACCCTAAATGCTGTTAGTGTCCGTCTGTCCTAGGGCGAGAGAAAGCACAATACACTTTGCAACCTGCAGGCTTAGTTAAGCTTGGCTGTGGCTCAACATAGCTTACAACATCACATTCATCGGGCCGCTGTGTTTGCGCCCAAAAAAACACACGGAACAAAAAAACAGTGTCGAAAGCAGAAAGGCTTTCACAATAACAATCTTTCCGTTTTGCCTATTGCCTTTCGGGTCATCGGCTATCGGATGGAGAAAGGTTGGGGGGGGGGTGCACAGCCTACCACAGCCTCTGTGGTGTGTTTGCTGGACCCTGCCATAAGCTCAGCAATCAACAACCCACAGAGCAGCTTGTTAGCGAGGACCAGAGCCCACCTCCATGTCGTCTGGACCGAGGACGAAGCAATTTCCGATGCTTACCCACTGTGACTAACACCTAATCGGGCGTGTGCGTGCGCAGAGCCTGGTGCATGAGGCCCAGTGCACTGGACGTTGACGTTGTAAACAAACGCAGAAACGCCAGGATCTCCATGGCAAGGGGTTTCTATGGTAGTGGCCTAAGCCAGACACAGGTACAGTGTCTGCCATTGTTTCGGATACTAATACAATGGGTGTGTGTATGTCATTGCATGTGTGTGTGTGCGTGTGCTTAAGAGATAGCCTAGCAGAAGCTTGGCACTGATAACAGCATGCCTAGACCTTTATAAACGAGGCTAGAGTCAATGGGGGGATGGGGCGCAGGGCACAATCACATTCTATAGATTACATAGTATCAACTCAAAGACAAGAGAGAGCTTACCCATAATTTCAATCATTATGTGAGTTCCAGGTGTGTTTGTGTGTGTATGACCACTGCCCACGAACGACAAGCTATTGCTCGTGGCTTCTTCAAGGCCTGCAAGGCAAAATAAAATGACGTCTTTAAACTTACAGAGAGCCAAATGCATCAGGTCACAGACTATAGCCTCTTTGGACATATATGTATATATTTATACAGCAGCCTTTATCATTACGCAACAAAGTCCAGCTTCCCTGGGAGGAAGAAGAAAATAGAAAGAGTCTTCTCTGTGAGGCCAACCTGTCTTTCATTGTCCTTTATTCTAAAGGTCAGAAGCAAATGTATTTGTTCCTTCAGGTACATCTTTGTCTTGAAGCAACTTCCACTATAGAGCATGCCAAGACCACATGCAGGTGGGGTGTACATTGACTAGCCGGCTATTACAGTACAACATACTGTACTGTACATACTGTACAGTACAACAGTGATCATATTGGTGGATTAACACAAGGGAGCTGTGTGTGTCGGAATGGTAGTGTATGGTACAGTAGTAGAGCTTTAATGGTAGTGTTGCATGGTAGTGTATGGTACGGTAGTAGAGCTTTAATGGTAGTGTTGCATGGTAGTGTATGGTACAGTAGTAGAGCTTTAATGGTAGTGTATGGTACGGTAGTA
>JAODOY010082405.1:0-15104 GCA_025399855.1 Forbesichthys papilliferus | reverse complement strand
GTACCAAGACGGAGAAAAGGCGAGACTTTGATGAGCGAGTCTTGATGCCTCGTAACGGTGGCATTGCCAGTCGGCCAATTATTATATTCTTGTGATATATATACACTTTATTTATTTTGTAAAATAAAAAAGGTGTAAATATCCTTAAAAGCAGGAGCAGTATGGAATTGACTCGAGTGTAGTTTACCAAAAGGACTTTTCCATGAAAATCTGCGATGGCTGTCATACTATCTATGCTCGCATGGTCATGCTGCCATGATGTGACTATTATATAATTTAATGCTTTAATCTCTCAACCAGCGATATGAGATTCTACTAAATATGATTTTAGTTTATTGGAACAAGATGTTCCAGTACATTTACACAAACAGTAGATAACATTTCACTGAACAGTAAGTAGAAATGTATATGTATACACACATGTCGTACCATGTGGCAGTGTGACGTAGGCTCCATCCACTATAGCTTGTGCCAACTCAAGGTCATTACACTCTGTGGCCAGCGCTGCAGCTTTGAGGGCATCCCAGATCTCCTTCCTTCCTTCAAAGGCCGGAGCAGTGTCCCAGAACTCATCCCTCTTGCTCCTGAGCTGACCTTCGGTCATAGGGTGCTCACTCTTCCATTTGGGACGGTCCTTCTTTAGGGGTTCATTGCGTCCTTAGATAAACATAAAGACGACAAGGGAAAAAACATTATGAACAGCCCTGAACTGTTTTATCTGGGTTTGATGATTGACAAAGATGAAAAAATACTTTTTTTGTTTGACCTTCTCCAAACCATGAGTGATTGCAACTAACTTAATAAACCATAAGATATGCTGGCATCTACAACCATCCTTACAAAACCACTGAAAAGTACAGTATAAAATATTCCCTACAAGGCCTAGCTATCAAACACGGAGAGGGAAACCCAGCCAAAGGCACAGTATCCCCTTGTATTGTCATTTAGAACAGCCAAATGTTTACTAAAACCAGCGTACCAAAGTTACAGGGCAAGGCACTTTGACTTCCCTGCTTTTGTGAATCAGTGATTATTTATAGAGTGGTAGATTATAGTGTGACCAATGACATACAGTACACGTCCATGCACATGCGCACACACATGGATTATGGTCAGTAATCAGGTTCCACACGACAGGATTTATCTAGTTGTATGCAATAAGGCATTTGCTGAGAAGATAAGCTTTCTTTGGTTAGTGCAGTAAACACACACAAGGACTTCAATGTCAGTTCTTGCTGTCTCCGCAAGCAATCAAAACTACAAAAAAAAAAAAAGCTTTCTTCTCTTTTTTTTTTGCATACTACAAATTTCCCAAACTTGCCAAACAAATTATATATTTCTTAATTTTATCAAAACCAATATCAAAGAAATGAACCCCAATGTTTGGTTTGGAGTAAAACAAATTAAATAATGATGTTCTTATTGATTTATTCTATTGTCTATTTTTTATATTAGACCTACTTATTGACAATATCAGAAATATTGCATTTTGGGAAATTATTGTCTTTGCTGCATATAGACAGTGAAATAAATATATCTACATGTAGCTACTGTTCTATTATTAATTGAATATATTTATAATTTATTGTTCCTTTTTTCAGCTCAGCAATATTATTTGTATTAATTATGCAAAATATAAATGCAATTCACCCATGAAAAATATAAAAGACATACATAATATAATAATATAGTAGAATAATACCACAGCAAAACCTCACTTGTGCACTCCATTCCAATCCATACTCACTTGTGAGCAGCACACATCTACAGTGTCATAATAGTTGCCGTGCCTGGAGTTAGTCACTCCCATGGGTTTTGCCTGAGTTTGATGTCAGTCACACCCCTTCCAGAGTGCACATAGGAAAAGGGCCCAAAAGTAGAAACCACAAACTGGAACTACTGTATCCTGCATTGGAAAGATCAAGGCTCCATACAAGCTATTCTGTATTCCAGACACAAATCAAGGCTGCTCGCTGTGACACTTTGACGCATCTTTATAAAACCTACCATGTCTGCCCACTTGGAGGGTAGTGAACTGGTTCTCAAAACATATACTGTAATAAAAATGTACTAAGACATACAGAATCATTTGCATACTCAGCAGAAGCAATGGTTCTCCCCACAAAGACTAATCCAATCTGCTCTAACAAGGCAAGAGATAGAAATACCTAAACAATGTTTATGCTATTATTAGACCTATTATTAGACCGTAAACCAATGTCAGACTAAAGCAATCTGTATTATGTCTGGAATTGGTATCCATTTCCAGCTACTCCTTCACTGGATCCACCTTGGTCCATTGTTATTATTATTTGTGGGTAGACACATTTGAGGCCATTCATTGTTGGTGGAGGCAGGTGATGACAAAATATCCAATTAAATGTTTTATTGTTTTTTAATTCTATACACATATTGGTGCTAATGTCCTATGCTTGCAATGATCCAATGCATTTTAGTAATTATTGGAAAAAAATAATAATTCAGGTATTGACAAATGTGTATAACATCAAATGTAGTCTACTACAGCAGTAGTATTGTATTATTTTGTATCACTTCTTACCAAACCAAACATATTACAGAGAGAAATTAAATGTATTTATTTTTTATTCTATTTTTTTTATTTAATACCACAAGAAAGATGGCTAGAAAACACTGAACATGCAGTATTTTGCAGAAAATAAATTGTGCATCAAACTGTAACCCAGCAGTACTAGTCTACTAAACCAGTAGTGTTCATATAAACAACTAGAGCATATCAAGACTGAGCATATCCTTTCTCAAAGGCAGAGATTAAACTGGCTAATCACAAAGCCTCAAACAAAACCTCAACACCTGAGCCTACAAATCGCAGATAAAAGACCTACTGAAATACATAGTTGGGCATATGCGTGTGCTGAATGTGTTTCTGATTAGTCATGTGATCTTACCTCCATGTTTTTTTCTTGTATTTTGCCCAACTTGTCCATCTACTTGATTCCTCCCAACACAGCCTCCCATTACTGTGCCTACATTTAATTCCATATATCAAAAACACAGAATAGTAACACATGAAATAAAAATATTTTTAAAAATTGCTTAAATAAAAGTGATGACATTTCACACAAAAGTGTACATTTGAAAAGCATTAAGTTTTGTGCGGTCAGCACACATACAATGTGTCACAGAAAGTGGCAGGTGACTGATGATACGCATATTCCTGCTCATATTTAGCTTCGTCAAAAGCTAAATATGTATTTGGTTAAACATGTCTTTTAATCGACTCGGTGGCATTCACTTATGGTAGACATAAATATAATAAAAACATAATATACCATTTCACTTACCCGAAATCCAGTCTGCAAAATTATGCATTCGTCTACAGTTTGCTTGCCACATTAGAATGTAATTCTAGTTCTCAATATGATGGTAAATATCGAGGATGAAAAAACAAACTATCAGCTGTTTCACGATCGCGGGGCTGCAGGTGATCTGCAGGCTGCAGCCAATCTAAGCGCCAGCTCACTAGGTATAATCAAATTAAGATTTCGTGCAGAAACAACGTGAAAACTTTCAAGTTGCAATGTTGTTCCTTCTGCTCAATAATACTAAGACATTAGACTGATGCTGGATATTCATATTGTGTAGGTTTGTCCCAACTAAATATGATCTATCTTTAGATATCCCCCTAGAGGTACGCACGCGCAATGCGATCATATTTCGCTTGTGTGGATGTTTCTGTTCTTGTTTCCGAAGAAAGCCTTAATCTTCCTCTAAAAAAAATGACGACAAAAAACATATCACTCCAAGTTTGAGAGTGCACGTAAGATTCGCCCTATATTTTGTTTCTAGACGATCATCTAGTCTGCTAAACCGAGACAAAACAATGTAGGCTATTTTATTTGGCAGTGACCTCTGGTGGGATAATGATGGGATGCAATTAAGACATGCTTGGGAAGAGTTATCTGAAATTAGCATCCCGATTACTCTGCGTATTACATGAATTATGACTATACCTAATTCGAATAACTACTTGAAAGTTTTTTTTATGTTATTTGTTAAATAAAATAGAGGTATTTTAAGACATTTAACGCGATGTGCATTATACGTAATATAACTAGGCCAACTGAGCAGAGGGCTAGTATATTCTAGCGTGTCTTTCTTATTAAACCTCATGAAATATTTTGTTCACGTTATGCCTCTCTGCTCATTTCATATAAATCCCACGGATCAAATTGTGCACATCACAGCTAATCCTCCCCCTACCCCACTAAATCGAATCAGTCTGTCTGCCTGCCTGTGTTATATGGTCTACCCCCTCCCCATGTCGTTAAATGGCTGATATGATAAAATATACCTTTTAACTTGTTCACATGCATACATGACCATGGATTGGCAAATATGTTATAATGCATGCATGTGACTAATATCTGTAGTAAATAAAAATAAATACACACTGTGATTATTTAAATAAACCATTGTATTAAGATTTTCATTAAATAGCAATAATCTCTAGTATTTTCATTTTCTCTGATGTTTTCTTGGAAGATATGCTGCCTTCACGTGCTAGTTAGATCCTACTTTGAAGTTGGAATGACAAGTACATCATGGTCAAGTACTTTGTTGAAGCAAAATTAAATTAAAGCATGAATGAATTATTCACGTGTTTCAGATCTGTGTACATGAAGCAATAACAACACTTTAAAGCCTAATTTCAAAAAAGTATTGTTGTCAGCCACAGTTGTAACAGATACACAGTAAATCAAAAACGACCCTACTCCATTACATATGTGCTGTGCTAAAATGTCACAAGATCTCTAGATTATGGCTCAAAATGATTTCTTCTTCTCTGCTATATTGAAATGTTGAAGGTCACCAAAACACCAAAAACTCAAGTATCAATATAGTCTCAGTTTGACAGTTATCCACTCAAAATGAACTTGAGGGGTCGATCATGTTTAACTTCCAAATCGGAAACACGTATTTACCATTATTCCGAAATGACGTGAAGGCAACATAAATTACATCAACGCATTTGTGGAAGGAACCATTTAAGTCCAAGCCACAGGTGTGTTTCTTTGGCTTCAAAGAATCTTTAGAAGTAAACCATTGTTTACCATAATTATACTGTTGATGGACACAGATCATTTCACCATGTCAATTCAGTCAAAATAGTTGGCTTATTAAAAAAATTCATTAAGAAACATACACAACCAAAGAAGACCAGCTCTGAGTAATGTGAACCTGCTGTAGATCCAGGTGATAGGAAAACCAACTAGACAACATTGAAGTCATGGCCATTGTCTTCCTCGCTCCCTAGGCTATCCCACTCACTTAAACAACACTACTGGCTCCACAGCATGTGGTCAGTGATACTGTCCAATATCCCCACTTGTAGTTTTCAAGTGAAGATACAACTGTAGCCAACCATCTCAAATGACCACCTCAGGCCGGAAAATGCCCAAAGTTCAAAGATTTGTGTATAAAAGGAGTCTTTGGAGTGATCCTCATATAGGCAGCATGTCCTTTTTGACAGGATAAACATCCCACGTAAGGCCATCGCCTTGAGGGGTATGTCCAGAGGGAAGGAGCACACGAGTCACCCAATGGCTGAAGATCAGAGAAATAGAAACAGTCTATAGCATCTTACAGTTTGTGTGTGTGTGTGAATTAGATTTGAACGTGTATTTTCATGTAGGCAAATATCTATTAACAACAAAGAAATTCACCTTTTCTTCTCAACACCAAAAAAGACTTTCCAGTTATTCAATCTGCCATAATTGAAAGGGTTTCTGTAAACCTGTCGGTTGAGAGATTAAAATTAAAACGACATGTATTCAACACTTCACAATACATAAACAAACACTTAAATGTGGCATATACTGAATCAACAATCATTCTACATGCTCACCTTTCTCCGTTTTAACAAGCGTTGTGTTTCTTTGCTATTGATGTGTCTCTCTATACTGGTCTCCCCTCTGGATATGAGGATAGCGTGCCAAACTGTCAGTCCACCCAGAGCCAGGCCCACAGTGCTGAAAAGACACATGAGAGATGGGTTTAAGATCTATGGACAAGGTAGGGTATAGGAATATATTCAAGTACAAAGCCTTAATGAACCAACAGGAACAAAAACAGCAAGGCAGTGTTGTGCTATGGATTGGACAATAGCCTGTGGCCTGTCAAGCCCACGAAATACAGTGAACGTAGTTGACAGAGTTCAAAATGGTACCAAACGTTTTCAATGAATCTTGTTCAATTCAAACTTGCTACTAAATGTTGCAAAAGCTTCAAGGTACTGAACGCATCCAGACACAAAAACAGAAGACCACAGCATAATTTCTAATAAACAACAGTGAATAGATTATCAACCTACATTACATTGCTGACTGCAGGAACCTGCAGTCAGCAATGTAATGTAGGACAGGCTAGTTTCTGATGTTAAACATTTACGTGGCGAAACACTGTAGATGAACTCCACCATGTTTTACCTTGTAAGCACCCACATGTAGATGATGCTCTTATGAATCATCTTATCCTTGAAGGTGTAGGGAGGTGACGCTGTCTGATAATCAGTCTTGTTGAAAGGAAGCCCAAAGACAGAGATTTTCAATTGTGTTATCATATTGTTTCTGTGTACGCACAGTGTTTGCGTGTGTGTACGCAGTGTTTGCGTGTGTGCGGGTTGTGCGTTTACCTGGCCAGAGGGCAGAATTCCTATTAGAAGGCCCATCCCCGTGACTGGTACCCCTGGTTTTTCTACATCCATATGCTTAAAACGCTACACAGTTTTAGAGACAAGCAAATTGGTTGATGTTATAAAAAATCAATTAAGCACAAGGAAGAAAGATTTCAGTTGTATATAAAGAAACAACCACACCCTAAGCAGAGTAATATTAAGGAAAACAATTCAGCCATCTGTCTGAGTTTACACAGCCTACCTCATACGCATGGTATGCGTCTAGGAAGAGGTTTCTGCCACTGATGCTACAGTAGACACAGCCCAAGGTCATGAACAGACAGAAACAGAAGAAGTAACGATGATTATAATGCCCCACGCAGTTATTCAGCCAGGCTGGGATGTTTGAGATTAAGGAAAGCTTTTTCAACAACACATTTTGATAGTTGTACAAAGTGTTTACACAACAGAACCAAATTAAACTATTTTTTATCAAAAAAAGATACGACAGTGATGATCCATTTTCAAAATGCACCTGTAGAAGCAAAATTGAAATACTGAATTTATCATTTCAATCATAGGTGATAACCATCAAGGAAGCTGGAAACAAACAAAAAAAGAGGTCTTACCTGTTACAAATACCACAATGGTGCGTTCTGGCTGGTTTTGGGATAATGCATTTCTTACAAATGGATACAAATGGAATTTCATTTTTCACCTGAAATACAGAAAATACAGAAATTAATCACACTTATATTTGTGCAGCTTCGTCAACTTTGGGCTAGAGTTGCAATTCCATTGGAATATGAATGTATTACTTGAACGATAATTGATATCTTACTGTAGGCGGATAGCCAGGAGAGGTCTTGGTGGCTTTGTAATAGTGGAAGACGATCATTACAAGGTTCCAATGACCATAGCAAAGGTGCCATGTAATCCATTCTGGCGTATAGGTATTGATGATCATAGGCAGTAGTATGATGTAGGCTATCACCAAGATGGAGCTGGTCAGAATGACCACAAGACACACAAACGCCTGACAAACACATATGGAATTGACAGCACAAAAGAGATTGCTTACGAGGACAGTCATACATGTGTGTATATGTGTGTTTGTGTGTGCCTGCGTTGCAGTTTGAGCACCATAGCCTAGTAACTCACCATCCCGAACCAGCGGGTGACATGATCAACTGTCCAGAACACTGGTTCAAAAATGCAGTCAAAAATGACATCTGAGTTAGTGAGTGAGTTGAAGTACAGACATCGGACCACCAGCACCATGTAGGTCCAGCCCTCCTTCACCCTGGTGGGCAGCCTGCTCAGGCATCTTCTGATGCATATTCGCAGCCGGAACCAGCATAGAGAGTAGAGGAAAAAGCTGGGCCACCACCGCATCTTGCATGTCAAATATACAAACCTAATGTACAAAACAAACAAGGATTCTGAAGAAGATTGTGAAACAAGGTCTTAGTTTTGTATGCAGGGGAACACAAGTAATGGTTATATGGAGAAATTACATTCACTCAATTTCAACCAGAACACGTTTTAAAACGTGTTTCAATACATAGAAAAACGTTTGGAAAAAGTTTTGTGGCGTCACAAGTCGTCATCAACTCGTCATATGGCGTTCATGCGTGATTGATAGTGCTGCTAAAAGATTATAAACAGCCAAGAGAATTACACCAACAATAGCATGTGTCGACACGAGTCAGACAGAAGAAACAATGAGACATCTTGACAGTCTACATTCCCGGGCGGAGACAGGGTGGAGTGGTGAATATGTTGACACTGGACCATCCTTTGGGTGGCTCAAATAGAATAAGACTACAGAAACGCGATTTTAACAATGAAACTATGTAGTTCACAACATGATTGAAACACAGTAAACCAGCGAAATATTAATAATACAACTTTACAATTTTAGCAGAACCCTGATTGCTTAGACATCATTTAGCCAGTAGATATTGCAAGGCTGACCACAATGCCTCATCGTTCATGTAATATTAGATGTAGCCTACTATTTTATACGATTTGAATTAAGATGAAGAATACTCACTTTCCACAAATACTAGACATGGCATGACGCCCGGCGTCAACATATGTAGAATGGGAAAATATGGCAAAGACTACTTCCACACCATTCCAAAGTAACAGGGAACGCTTTTGTCAGACCTACACGGTGCAGAAATCCTGTTCTTCAGTTGCTGCGCAACGCGCATGCTCATTTGGTAATAAAGCATATTGTGGTAAACCGTTTTGCTCATCTTATTATGGCCACTTTTCTATTAAGGACAATTACTACTGTTTAATTTATTTTCTTTTTAAAAGAACAAAACATGATATTTTGTGTTATATTTAAGAACGCGACAAAATTGACTGGATCAAACCGAGTGCGCATAGAATCGTGGGTAGTGTAGTTGTTTAACCGTGTTAATAAACACTCCAGTACAGCAGATGGCGGTATCTGCACATGTATATAGTTGGTTGCTATCCTTAAAGGGAATAAGAAAAATAACCAAATAGAGAAGAGGCACGAGGGTTGTGTGTGTTTGTAGTTCTTTCTTAACTCAAGCGGGTGCTTCTGTCTGTTACATGTGGCACACGGGTAGTGGCACACCACCATGAATCGATAATTACCGTACAGCACTGTAGTCGATTATCATTTTCTCAGACAGACTACTGTATATGTTGTCAATCATGTCATTCTGCTTTAACTTCGACTTGCATGAGCAAACAAAAGATCGGGACGAAGTGGTCAACGCTGGAAATCCCGATTTGGCAGATAAACATGTGAGTTGCTGCTAGTGTAGTTGTAGCTATTTTTGGCTAATTTCAAAGACTGTGTAGGTCAGAAGCACCACTGTTAAAACCTAAAAACCCCACGAACGCAGTCACATAACTATAGAAAATGAATGGGGATGCAAAATGTTTTGTATGTAAATGTACATTTCCATATTAGTAACGGGTGTACGGTATCATCTTTATCTTCTTGTTTAGGTAAGTTTGGTGCAGTTACATACACCACAGCGATCACCCCTTCACAATAACAAAACTGTCCATGTTGCTTATATTCGACAGACAGAGGAAAATACCAAAACAAGTCAAGTCAAGGACGCCATGGAGCATGTTCTCCCAACTGACCTCCAATTCCTTTTTGAGGATGCTGTCCCTGAGACAGTTACCATAGGTACTCTACCTCCTCTCCACTTCCTGAATGAGACAGTCTTTGAGAAGACAGCCTTAGAAAGAGAAGATGGTGAGAATATTCTCTCATTCACTAATGGTCAGAGGTCAGATTTAATTCCTGGAGTGTATGAGGGTGGTCTAAAGGTGTGGGAGTGCACTTACGACCTTCTGGAGCTGGTAGAGAGGAATGGGGAGGTGTTTGGCGAGAAGAACGTGTTGGACCTGGGTTGTGGGGCTGGGCTGTTGGGGATCCTGGCTCTGAAGAGAGGTGCAAAACAAGTCCACTTCCAGGATTATAATAGTACAGTTATTAAGCAGCTCACTCTTCCAAATGTACTGCTGAACTGCCAGGAGGAAAATGGTGAGAGTGAAGATGATGACGATGAAGGAGATGAGCACAAACAAAGTGCTGCTAAAGATAAGCATGAGGTCATAGATGATGGACCACCACTTAAAAAAAGAGCTATAGAGTCATCGCTGCATAGATTGCCAGATAGGTGTCGTTTCTTCTCCGGAGACTGGACTATGTTTCTTTCTTTAGTTCTGATGGAGGAGCCCTCACCTAAATATGACATTATATTTACGTCAGAGACCATCTACAACACAGCATATTACCCTGCATTGCATGAGACCCTGCACAGATTGTTGGCCCCAGATGGTATGGTCTACCTGGCCACTAAATCTCACTACTTTGGGGTAGGAGGTGGATTGCATCTGTTTGAGAAGTTTGTGGAGCAGAGGGACATTTTCTCTCTGGATCACCTGTGGTATGGGGAGGAAGGTCTAAAGAGACATGTGGTGAGCTTGAGTTTCAAAATGGCATCTTGAAATACTCTGTGTGTGTGTGTGTGTGTGTGTGTGTGTGTGTGTGTGTGTGTGTGTGTGTGTGGGGTGGGGGCATCATTGGCTGTGTCCATATAATGTACTACTTAAAATGATATAGAGAACACACTGCATAATATTATGCAAAGTGATCTCAGTGTTGGCTTTTGTAGCTTCTTCTCAGACTGCTTCAGTAAAATGTCATATATGGGGGAAAATATTAAAGTGTTGGCCACATTTCATCTTCAGAATGTTTTTATTTTATTGCATTGTAGAGCATTCTGACTTGGCCATAGATCCGATGTGTGACTTTAATGTGCTTTCACATTTAGGATTGTCATCCAGTGTCACTAAAATGATATTACAGGTATAGCTCAAAGGTGTAAAAGATGCATTTTATTATACACTTTATAATATGTTAAAATGTTACCACAACAAAACATGTCAAAATAAAAGTTGCCCTATGATTACTCAGTTGCTCTTTAGTTACTAATCTTTGGTTTCTCCAACTTCCTATATAGACATATGAATATGTCTGCCAGTAACTGAAGTCCACTTAAATGACTGGTACAGGTCTTTAGATACATGTGCAGGAAAGAAGGGAAATGGGCTCAGTGACCTTTGCAAGTGTTCAAACAGCAGCATGAAAGCGAGGCTTGTTTCTGAAGTCCAGCACAAAATGTCAATTGCAACTTATCCCACCAGTCCAAGGATGTAGTTTGAAAGTGGACTCTAGAGTCACCGCACATTGTCCACGTGGGCTCTCTCAGTAGTGTTTCCTGTAGAGTTGGGGAGTAGTTTTTAAGTAGGTGGTTTCAGGCTGATATTCTAATGATTAAGTGCACCCTAAAATGGTGTTGAACTGTAAAATAATAATAGTACTCATCTGTGATAAGACACCACTAGTTAAAGGTAGAGTAAGTGGTGCTGGAGAATCATTTTTGATGTTTGAATACAAAAACACCTCAGGGGGCACCCTGAGAAGGTCTGCCCACCAACATTGGACAAGCATGGCAAAGGCTGGGATAGTGTTGTTTGGTGTGGTCTGCACCAGATTGTGTTGCATTTACAGAGCCAGGGCTGTGTAGACACACCAGAATGTTTTCAGCAAGATCAGAATGGACAGTTTTACGGTGTAGGCCTATGTAATGTACTCAAAACCATTTTTGTGTTTCATGTTCGTTTCTTGTAACACATTTTTTCTTAGTGTGTTACACGCCCCTAAGATGACCTTTTTGTATGCATATTAGGTCATTTTTGCTTATGCACATCCTCTAAGTTTAAGAGAAGGGAACTGGTTTGAGTTGTGGAGCAACTTTCGTTGGAACCCCCCTTTTATTTTCAAGATCACGGAAATATACAGTAGCTAAGCATGCAGGACTTTTTTGAAGAAGTATCACAACACACATACCCTCAAAACAAATTTCTCAAACCTGAGTGATGCTTTAGATGTGATAAGGAGGAATAAGAATATCATGAATCATATCCTCATAGGCATTATGTCATGATTTAATAATTTTGTGTCATAATACATAATTATTGCGCAATATAGTGGGGGCATACATTTACACACCATTTAGTACACACCTATTCAAACACCTACCTGAATAAATGTTCTCAAACTCACATAAAAAAAATAACAACCTTGTACAAAATACACATCTGACTCAAATTACTTTGCTTAGGTGGCACTGAATACATATTTTATTTTCAATAGGAAACCTATGTGTCATGAGCACAGACATGACAAACAAACATTTCAACACCTACAGTTATTGAAGAATTTCCATTTCCTTATTATGCAAATGCACTGTATTTATGTCACAATCTGATGCCAAACAAGGTTTCTGTTTACCTGTACCTACTAGTACTATTTACAGTGACAGTCCAGTGTCATCTTTGTCCCTAACAGTTGTTCACTAGCTGACGACCTCTGGGGGAATTCCTGGTTCCTCCAACAGACACAGCCTTTCCCCTGCTGTCCTTTATGGGAACGGAGGGGGGCAGGGCCTGTCAGATGGTTTTCCTCAGAAACAATTATGTGTTGATTCACTGAGGGGGCGTGCTGTTAACTCCCACTACTTCCTTCTTACTGGGAAGTGACTGTCATGCTTACCATACGAAGGGAGTGCATGAAAAACAGATTGTGAGGGAGGGAGGGAGCTGTGTGATGTAAAAGGTGGTATTTAAGGTTCTTTGCGCTGAATGTCAGGCAGTATGCTGTATTCCTCCCCGGGACTTAGAAGACCAGCAAGAGGACCATGCAGGTGACCTGGGGGAGACCAATACAATGGCATGTGTTATGTTCATTTGAATGGATAGCCTTCTAATGATGCCGCCCTACAACCCTGTTGGCCAAGATGGAAACACCTTTTGTGTGTATTGCATGTGCGTTTGCTTGAAATTGAATGCTTCACCAATATAAATATGTGGAGAGTTAATACAATGGTTAATAATTCTGGTAAGTATTTAGGCAACTATCTTAAATTCTCAAATGGTGAGTATGTCTCACACATTTAGCCATGTTTTGTTTTGTCTGAACCATGCTTGAAAATTACAAGTACAATCTAATTTCTAATCTATTAATACAGAGCTGCTGTTCTGCTGATACTGATCTTTCTATGAAGGCTAAAAATATAAGTCTGGCGAGTGTAGGGGAATGCCTACAGGGGATTTTGTCCTGTATCAGGCCAAAGAACCGGTTGTAAGTCCAAGCCAACTTTTGGGAAGACAGGAGTTTCCTGAAAATATTCAGGTGTGGCCTTGCTTATGAAATTCATTGTGCTGTATTGTATGTGACCTCAAGAGGAATGCTCAACAAGTGCTACTAATATCTGTAAATTATTCCACTGTACTCTCACTATCCTTGAAATAGATCTAGGGGATCTGGGGCTTTCAAAGACATCACTGTACATTAATAGTCAAACTGTCAAAAAGATATTTCTGTTGAGTGTAAACATTTTACCACAGACTAATTTGGCATCCTGACCAGATCTTTACCACCCTGGCCTGGTTCAACAGTTGCGTCAGACCAGTTAACTGACTTTCATTTGAGTGATTGTGAAACATTTCCAGGAATTATGCCGCTGTGATGCATGGATTATTTTACAGAGTGGATGTGTTTATTTAGCATTTATATTTACAGTTTAGCATCAACGCTTTTATCCACTGATGCTAACAATATAGGCTACATTTATCACTGAAAAGGTCAACATTTTAACATTTTATTAAGTAAACTCATTTTGTTAGAATAATGATGACCCTGCATCCTAATTACATATTGCAAAAAACATTGCTTTATTGTTAAATATGTTACGTTTGTTTAACCTCCACAATAGCACTATCAATTCCAATGATGCACCAGTATAAATGTCCACATGCTCTCCTACATTGTCTTCAGTGTACGTGACTGAAAGATGACGTTCTCATTGATCATGCCTTTCTCAAGAATTGGGAAGGTCAGGTTAAACTCTAGGGAGTGTTTAATACAAGCATTATGGTTGATTGGATTTTGCTCTATAGCTAAATGATTACTTATTAGATAATTGTTTCACGTTTGAGCTCTGTTTTGTTATATTTATTTGTATGTTAAAGTGTATTTAGACAAGACACCCGTGTTAAGTACAGTATCATATGATTGATAAGGCACTGGTAAAGAACAATAGAAACTTCACAAAGGTAAAGAGAGAAGTGCTCTACTATGAGAACTGAATTCCATAGATGGTGGCTTCTTTAGGTATCATCTATGGCTCAGTTCTTTTGGTATGGTACTGTTTGTCAGCATTGTGTGTGAGAGACATTGACCACATGTATTGCTTTATTTAAAGTACTGTAGAGTTTCATTATGAATATGACAAAATAAAATAAGACATACAACATTTTTCAGATTAAGATGAAGAAAACTCATGATCCGCTTGTTAATTAAACTAATAATTATTTTTATTTTCCTCTTTTTTTGTTATTTCTCAGAATAATATCAAATAAGATGGCATTTTATTGAGCTGAGGGTGTTTCAGATTCAAATATATGACTAATGTTTGCAATTATTCTCTGCTAGATAACATGGAAGTTTAATACATTTTTTGTGATAAAGTTACATTTTATGTAGAAAATACACCCTAATAAAGCCTTGTGGCATAAATGTTTATCATGTTTATCAGGAAAAAGTCTACTACTGGCTGTGGGGCTCTACCTATACTGTATTGCTGGCTGTGGTACATACACTGCTGGCCATGGGGCTGTTCCTATGGCTGGCTATGGGGCTGTTCCTATGGCTGGCTATGGGGCTGTTACTATGGCTGGCTATGTGGCTGTTCATATGGCTGGCTATGGGGCTGTTCCTATGGCTGGCTATGTGGCTGTTAATGTGGCTGGCTATGGGGCTGTTCCTATGGCTGGCTATGGTGCTGTTCCTATGGCTGGCTGGCTATGGGGCTGTTCC
>JAODOY010082394.1:0-15106 GCA_025399855.1 Forbesichthys papilliferus | reverse complement strand
CCCACCCCAACCCCCCCCCCCCCCCCCTCCTTCCTACGTATTCTGGACCGCTTTGGACTGGATTGGGGCCCATTGGAAGCCTCTGTGAGGGGGGGGGGCACTGCACATGCATTCCTGCCCAGCGGTGAGTTCCCAGTGTCATCCACCCAGCTTCTTCTGCTACAGTGTTAGCATGGTGGATGGAGAATAACTCCAGTGAACGGACAAGAGGCCGCTTCCAGCTGGGTCCACTGTCTTGGCCCCTGGCTCTTGTCTCTTGTCTTGCTTTCAACTTTGTAGTTGCTGCTTTTGCTAAGGGAAGTGTGTGTTTGCTGGTGGGGGGGGGGGTGATAAGGGGGTTTGTCATGCAGTCCACTGGAGGCTAAACCACCCCACCCCCACCCCAAGCTCTCAATCACCGTGTAGCTGAGGACCTACATTGCATCTCAAGGGAGGGTGTAGGGGGGCACATTGAGCACAAGCCCCCCTACACCCGGCAGTGAGAATAGTAACGCTTTAAACTGTGAGGGCTCAGAGCTGCTGGCCTCATGCATATGAATACAGCAGCACTGAAGTCCTGCTTGCTGTGGTGTGCCCTTGTTGTTTTTGCTTGAACCTTTGTTTGGCTTCCTCTATAGGCTGTGCTGTACTAGCTTAAATGTCTGGCAGTCATTGTATCAGAATTCTGCTGTCCATGGTCCACATGTTTCCTGACATTTGGAAAGCCCCAACCACCCCCCCCCCCCCAAGCCTCATGATTCTAATGAGATATTAGCATGCCATTAAAGACCACAAATTGTCTCTTTGTGCTTGTCCAGCCTGTTGCCTCGTTGACGTGTTTGTTTTTGTCTCTGATCGTCACGTAAATTACATTACTCAGTGAGTATGCAATGAGGCATTCTCTCATTGAGCTGCATGGCCTCCCCATCCATGCTCTGTCACGCTTGCTCTCGCCATTAACTCCCCAAACGCACAGTTCCCCCAAGAAGCCTCCTGGCTGGGTGAACCTATTTCCTCGTGACTCAGCATGTGTGTGGTCAATCCAATTGTGCCCCTCATTAGCTCATTAAACGCCCTGTTATGGGAGGAAGTAGGTTGTGGGCAGACTGTGCAGGAGTCAGGACAGTTACATAGTCACCGGCCTGTGTCCTGAATGAGGGATCAGCTCCACTGTTAAAGCATGACTCTCAGACATTTCAGTGATCTCATACGCCTGATTTTCACCGCGTCTCTGTTCCGTCACGTCAGCGATACGTTTTTGCTCCGCCATCTGCACTGCATCCTGCCACACCGGCAGCATGTCAGCAGTGGAGCGTCTTGTTGTGTTTTCGCTGTGTTTCCATAGCAACAAACCAAACCGAATTTATGATTGGCAGTTGGTTGCTTTCACAAGCGTCCCAGAATCGTCTCCGTCAAAAGAAAATATAACTGCCGCCTGTTTTTAGCGCAGCCGAGTGGAGAGCCACTTCTGGGACGCCCCTGGGACGCTTTGGTGGTTCACTTGCATTGAAAGAGCCCCGTGACTGAGCTGGAACGCGACAGAGATGCCCCCGGTAAAAATTGGGGGTTAGTGGGACTTAGAGTTACAGTATGTGTTGATAAACAAAGCAGACACCTGTACTAGATATTAATAAAGTATACAAGTAAAAAAGATATCGATTTGGGTATACCAAATGTACACAATCTGCTTTTGGTATGTACAATTTAGGATCTCACAATTTAAGTATTTTTAAGCCTCATACACACATAAAGTACATTATACCTGAGTGTACATTGGTGGAAATACAACAATGTGCTATTTGTCAATGTCATTAAAGATCGTGTAAAGCAAATGCAGAGATTTACTTAGATATACTTTACATATGTTAGAAATCCATTCCTTTAAACAAGTAAGAACCGTGTTAACCCTGTGATGAACCCTGTTAGTTAGTTCAACTTAGTTAGTTGGTCCCCAGATATGCATACCCCTCCCCGTAACACCACGAGGATATAAAAGCATAGAGAGCGTTCGAATCAGCTCAGTATTTATCCTGCTCCAATGCAAGTTATTAGCCTGCTACATTTACTGTCCTTCAACAGCCTACAATTCCATAGCTAAATCACTTACTGTCCTTTAACAGGCTACAGTCTGATAGCTATGCCTTCAAACCTTTTTACCAGTATACATCTATTTACAGTGAAAACAGAACTCATAAAATGCACGTGAAAATGTTCCAGTCAATGTTCGGCTGAGGATACCCTTTTGGCACACCGTAAAATGGAGTTTACCGTAGAACACGCTATGGGTGCATAGAACTATATAATGGGTGTGGTTACAGCGCCTTCTGCTGACACCGCCCCATGGCTTGAGAACAAATAATGCTGGTTATATTTTCACACTTTTGAAACTATTTTATTAATTCAAATTTGTCTGGGTGGTTAATATGACCTTTTTCTGTCGTGCGACGAACTCAAAACACAAATGTATATCTGCTTCATACAATATTTAAGGTATTGTGGAATACTCAGCC
Organism: Forbesichthys papilliferus; assembly: GCA_025399855.1. Lineage (NCBI taxonomy): Eukaryota > Metazoa > Chordata > Actinopteri > Percopsiformes > Amblyopsidae > Forbesichthys > Forbesichthys papilliferus. The sequence goes on along the minus strand of JAODOY010082394.1, from coordinate 12,617 downwards.
TAGAAGTCAAACTAGTACGGATGTTAATTTTGTTTTCATTTTTTACTTTCATATCATGCATACTGAATTTGTAATCATCATGTAATTAATATAATTAATGAAAAATTATGTAAAATGTGTTTTCAAGGCTAGTCAATCCTTTCATTTGTACTGGGTTTGGAATACAGATTTCTAAATGGTAGGAAGTTCAATTAATATCTGTGGGTTATCTATGGGTTACCAGTTTGTCAATAGTATGTCAGGCCTAGTATCCAGCCACGGGCTTTCCGTAGCTCTACCTAGGAGTGTTGGTAAAGGATGACTGCCGTTACCTTTTTTATGGATAAAGTGAAAAAAGATCTTGGAACAGACTAAAACTAAGGGTTGGGTTTCTCTTCTTCTTAACACTTCCTTCCTTAAAGCAATCAAATGGGTGTAGGTCCTGTCATTTCCTCAATTGGCTGTGATTTATTGGCCGTGTACACTCCAAGGTGCATGTGTAAACACAACACCATGGGGTTATGCAGAATACATATCCCAAGACTAGCTGCCAGGATGTTTAAATGGTGTGCTTATGTAAGGATATTGTGGTAATTTTATCTCAATACCTTAATTCTACTCTACCTTTTGTAATGCTAGAGCTATTGTCTTTCTCATAGATTTTTATTTAGACAGTGAATTACTTTTAAAACTTTCTTATTTTAACTAAAGCACTTTGCCAGTCTGACATTGACAGAGCAATTGACATGTATTCCAGGTGCTGTATTATCTGCCTTTTCACATGTTCACGTGCATTCTGACATCATTGCTGACTGTCTTGCTAGGTGTCGTTCAAAGTGGGCGTTGAGGCAAGGAGCTGTCCTCCTCGTGGGACAGAGCAGAGCTTCACCATCAAGCCGGTGGGCTTCAAAGACAGTCTGGAGGTGGCTGTGGACTATCTCTGTGACTGTGGCTGCACACAAGCCGCCCGGGCCAACAGTAGCATCTGTAGCTCCATAGGTATCACTCTCAACCCAAAAGTCTATGAACACAAGGGTGGGTGGGATCTTTGTCAATGCTTTTCAAAAAGTTAAAAAAGTGTTCTTGAGAAGTATTCAGATTATATTTTCATGGCATTTTACTTTTTTGTATTAGTACTTAAAAACACAAATGGTGATTATTTAAATGTGTTATTTATTTAAAGGGCATTGATTGTAATCAGATGTGCATTCAAGTTCAGAGAACTGAGGTGGCAAATGTTTGTGGCGAACACATTTTCCTTTTAACTTACTAAATCCAGCATGTGTTTACCGAGAACAACCGCCTCGACCTCTGTGTGTTTGTAAATGTTCGCCGCAAACGGTAAACTGAACACATTTGCCAACCTTTGCCTATTCGCCACATGGGTTTTCTGTAAAGTAATCAACACAAAACAAGTTGGTCCTTATGTATTTCCATTCTTCACAATGTTATTTTAACCCAGCAGGCGAGCCTAATCATGTTCTGTTGGTAACAGGCACCTCTATGTGTGGGATGTGCCGCTGTGAGCCGGGGTACCTGGGTGCCCGCTGTGAGTGCCAGGAGGGCGATGCGGGTGGCCTGCACTTCAGCGCGTGTCGTGAGGCTGAGGGCAAGCAGGTGTGCAGCGGGCGTGGAGAGTGCAGCTGCAACCAGTGCCTCTGCTACGAGTCTGAGTTTGGCAAGATCTACGGCAGCTACTGCGAGTGTGACGACTTCTCCTGCGCCCGCCACAAGGGCGTCCTCTGCTCAGGTAGGAACACAATCCAAAAAAAAAGTGTTTTATACAAGTTATTGCTAGGGATGTGCGCCATTAGTCGGTTTAACGATTAAAAGCTGGGATCATTGCTAGTCTTTGAAAGTAGTGGCTCAGTCAGTTTCTCCTGCCTCAGTCTGCACATAAAACTCACAAAACTATCTGTTGACGCTGTGAGTGGAGTTGGTAGAGCTTGATTTTCCATGCGTTCCTGGTTCCTCTTTGGGAGGGAGCTGGGACTACTCTAACTCTAAATGTTAGAAGCACAGCTGACAGTTAGAAGCATTGTCCAAACGAATCTGGATTCACAACCTCTCTGCTTTCAATGTAACCTTACAGTACAACTACATTTAATATCGTTAAACATCTGTCCGTCAGGTTCCTGACTGTTCACCTTTGTTTAAGTTAGGCTAAATAGCATTTTGCTAGGTTTAACAAGCTATGGTATGCTAATGCATGTTATTTAATGTAGTAGAGTAAATATTTATAAAAGTAAACAAAACACAATTGCAAATGGTCTGTATTTCCACTGAGTGATGTTATGCAATTAAAGTGTGACTTCTCTCATGGTAGTCATGGGCAACAGTGTTGGCAATGGTGTTTTTGATTGCATCCATTGCAATGTATCCATGGTGATTAATCGAAAGTGGCATGGGCATGTGATTCACGCAATGACAGAAAGTCACACCCCTTATATGGCAGCGGCAAACAGTATTCCACTTTCATGCGAAATTCAAGTTTTTCCATTGTCTTTAGTTTTTGCAATTTCAATTTGCGACTTAAGCAAGGTAATGGAAACGCGTCCAATGTTGTCAGTATATTGATTTAACAGCCGTATCTCCTGAAAGGTACAGTTATCATTCTGAATGAATGCTTTTGCACATAGTCCTGCCTGTTACTTGTCTGCTTGCAGTCAAAATGGTGGACTGTTTCTACAGTATCGGGTCACCATATTTCCCTGCTCACATTAAAGTCATTGAGGGAAGCACTCCTACAGGTCCGCCACTGATGTAGGGGGTTCAACATTTGTCATGTTAACGCGTTTATCCATACTTGTCCTGGGTGTGTCTTGGTAGATTAATACTACTAAAACGTATTTTAGGATGAAATAGCCACCTGCGGGGCTGTTGGCTCAGCTCCCATAAAGACAGCTTAGAGGAGCAGTAAAGGCTAACGTGTTATTGGACCTCTCCATTCAGAGGGTTGTGATGTTTGTCTTGGCATGGTCTAAGACCTTAGAGAGTTGGACTCGTCTGTATGTAGGAATGAAAATGGCTGGAATATAGAGGATATTGAACGCCGATACATAGTAGGACTGGGCAATTTATCAAATTTGAATCAGGATTTTTGGCTCCTAACAATTACAGAAACAATATAATCAAGGAAAAACTATTATTTGCACTTTACATTTTGCAAGTAAACTCTTATTGCCGCTATGCAATGTCATTTTTTTCAATTACTGAATGATTTTCACTTCGACCGCCAAAACACGCACCATTCTGGTCTAACAGAAATCTATCCTTCCCCACTGCTTAAAAAAAATCCTAGAAAATCCTAGACACTGCTAAAGTGTTCTCCCACCGAGGCCCCCTTGCTTCAGTCCTTGGACCCAGTATGGCAGGCAAGCTGTATCCCTGTGTGCTCAGCCTTCTAAATCACACAGGCCTATTGATGTAGGTCTGAAAACGCTGAGCCCCTGCATCGCAACCGGCCACGCTGCATTCTGGCTTCTGGGCTAAGATTCATCGGCTGGAGCAAGGCTCTTCTCCCCCCCTCCCCTGGCTAGCAACCAAACCCAAACGGTTGTTCTCCGAAACCACAGAGAGCGCTTTGTACCAGAGGGGCTGGCTTTGGCGCGATCGGCCAGCACAATGCCTGAGTCTATTCATCTGTACTATAGTACAAGAGCTGTGTTTCTTTAAGTCGGCAGCAATGCAGGACACACAGAATGTGCCAACACAGAATGGCTGCTTGTTCGTTGGCTGAGCGTTCATAAGAAGTAGTTACACGTTAACACTCCAAAACTTTCCCAAGACATCTCTCTCCTCTCCTTCGTACAGCAAGACTAGCAAATGTTTAACACCGTAATGAGTTGCTAATGATAGCAAACGTTACTCCTCTTCCTTCCGCTGAGGTCTCACAATTAGTTAGTTAGATTGTAACCTTGATGAACACCGCTCCAAAGTAACGTGACTCTTAATAACAAATAATAAAAAATAAGTCAGTTGAAAATCATTAAATCTGTTGTAAAGCACTTGCAAATGAACAGTGTGGTAAATTAAGTTAAGTGTAGTAGTAAGTCTTGTTATGGCATTTGGCATAATAAAGGTGCTTACAAACACGCAGGTTTTATCAAAACTGAAATAACATACTGTGGTGTTTTTGAAGTCATCACTGTACGGGATTGGCTAGTTTTGAGTTTACGTTACGCACGCACCTGGCAGTTTATCAGCATTTGAAAAGCTGTTTGTGAACAACTCACCCATGACAGATGGCAGGATAGGTGGGCTATTAACGTGGTTGTGATAAGATCCATAACCAGGAGCAAGTCTTTCCCGTATCGCCACAGAGATTACTTTGGGCACAATAACTAATACATTTGGCACAGTAACTAATACTTTAAGCTATTGGTGTACACAAATCCTCTTCCATTGACTTGCCTGTGTTACCTTGGCCTGTGTAATGAGATTACTGTGTCAGTGGGCCACGGGGCAGCCAGCAATCATTAGTGCTAGGTGATTGAGACAGGGTTTACGACATAAAACAGCTGGGCAGGCTCATGACGAGCCTAGCTGACTAGTCTCTCTGTAGTGGTTGGACTCTGCCAGTGTTTTGATACCAGCATGCATTTCTGATCCTCAGAACTTGGCAACTTTTAATTTGGATTTCTGAGGCTGTTTTTATTCAGCTGAATCGTTGTGTAGTTCTTCCATACCGCTAATATGAATATGTTTGCCATTTTATTTGTACTGTAAATCAAATCATGTGGTGTGACAATGGAGACTAAAACTTTTTAACCTTTATTTATTTATTTATTTATTTATTTATTCATGAACTACTTACTGTATGAAAAGTGCTCTACACAGTGCACCTCACCGGAAAGGAGAGACACCAGGTGTAACACTGATAACTGCAACAATGTAACTGTTGATTATGTAGTGTGTAGGCTTAAACAATGGAATATGGAACACAGATATACATTTTTTTTATGGAGAAAATGCTGATCAAAGGTCAAATATGCAAGCAAAAAGATAAAAAATTGATTATTCGAGTCCCAACATTAAAACTCAAATACCTACACATCAAACACCCGAAAAGTCTAATATCCTGGTCCAGCCCTACTCGCAACAACAAAGCTGATTTGCTTCACAATGTGTTTCAATGTGTGGGGGAGGCACTGCAGAGGGATATTGTTTTGTTTTGAGCTCAAAGTTAGCAAGCGTTCTCAAGAAATACTGACCCTGCCTTTAATCAGACAGGGAAAACATGTATTCTTGAACTATATTCGCTTTGTTCTTTGCACATTTCTGCCATACGGTATTCTAGTCTGCCAATCTTTATGCAGTGTTTTATCTTTGTAGAATATTTTGAATGGCTCCACAGGCCACAGTTTGTGATGCCTTTAGCAGCTGTGTGGTGCAATGTGGCCTTTTGGGCTATGCTGCTGTGTGTGTGGGGTGTGACATGACCTGTTGGTCAGCCAAAACCTCTTAGCTCAACCACCACCACTGCCCTAAGTAAGACTTTCTGGGCAAAGGGTGGGTGGTGTATGTTGTCACATTTTTGTGTTTTTCCCTTACTGGATTTATCCTGGCACCATTCAACTGTGTTGTGACAGCAACTACCAAGATGGCTGTTCTGTCTCAGATCGGGTGTTTTGATTACCTCTGTGGCAGCTTGGATAAAGTTGATGTGTCCTGCATTTAACTTTCCCAGCTTTGATGTCAGTTGGGGCGAAGACATTTGTAGCCTTTCCAGCCATTTGTCGAGGTGAAATTGCTCTCACGGGACATTAGGTTTGAAAGTTACACACAGTAACACTTTGGTGTGTGGGGGAGGGGGAGGTGTTGGAGGATGGAGAGAGTTTCTGTCATTATTTCTCTGTCACTGTTGAGAATGATTAACCAGTGTTTCATTAGTTATTAGCACAGAAGGGTGGGGGTGTAAGAGGTTGCTGGCAATGGGGAGATCAGGGTAGTCAAGGTCAGCTGACGGTGTGACTGTGAGTCTGTCTCTAAATGTTTCTAGTATCTTCTCCAAGACCATCCTCACAGTTCCCTGTTATTGTGTCCATCTGGTTTACCTTCTGTGTATTCTATGTTAGACAAGAGGAACCAGGGATCTCTGTGGAGATGTGAATGGTGAGTTGGCAAAGGAAGAGTTTAGGTTTCTGTAATTCACAGCAACGGAAGGTCAGTTTATGGACACTACTTAATGTTTGAGAGAGACGGATGTGGCTAACCCACATGTGTGTGTCAAGTATGTCTCTTCTTATAAGAGCCTATCCCAGTTAGGGCATGCAAGGTTGGGTTGGGTTGTTTTTTTTATTGAGGATTAAGTACATTTGCTCTTTGTAGTCCTCAGTCGACTGCAGCTGGCTCTTAAAGATGATCTAAGCTCTCAACAGTTACCATTTGCCAGAAAACTTTCTGCTTTATTTTGCAGATATTTCTTCAAAAACCCAATTTTTACCATACAAATAAATATTCTGTATCAAGGCTCTGGCGTGTGTATGTGTGTGCGTGTGCACTACTTGCATGCATGTCTGTTAAAAAGTAAATTTGGAACATGTGTTTTTATGAATGTTTTGTCTGGCACAGTCATGACTCAGTGTCATTACTGCAAAGCTCTGCTCGGGCTGTGAGTGTGTTCGGTTATGATTTCTCTGCTTGTTTTGAAAATGGACACTGGGCTAACAAAATGGCACATTGACATTCCTTTGACTGTATGTTTTTAAAAACACTAGAACACAAAAGACTACAGATTATTGGAGAAGTTGTTAGCCTTGACTGTAACTTGGACAAGTTCAAACACAGGTAATTGTCATGTTTGCTAACATGAAAAAATTTGAAATGCTGGCAACATTTGAGTGATTGATTTTTTTTTCTCTCTCAAAATGACAGTTGAAACTTTAAAAACAGTTTTGAAGCATGTCACAATGTAGAGATTTGTGACGTGATGTGCCAAGGGCCTGAAATCTAATCTACTTGTGGTCATGGATACTGCTAGTTTAACCTATAGCCTTTATAGACATTTTTTCCAACAGGCTTACATATACATATATATTACTGATATAGTGTATACCATGCCTTTCAAAGGAAATAATACGATTACATAATTTATTTATATTTTTTATTAATCTCCTCAATAAGAATTTTCTTAACTTTTTGTCTTGCACATAAATTCACCAATTTTAATTGGTGAGTTTAACACACAAGCAGTATAGTGCAGCGCATGCATTTTCAAACCAAACCCATTTTCAAACCAAAGTGACAATGTTTTTGTAATGATTGTTTCAACCTCAATAATAATTATGGTGCCAAAATCAAGGATTACCCCTTTTTAAATACCAGACTTGTTTAAATGCTATGCTGTTGAGACTATAGCTGAAGGGTCAGAGCAACACAGGTTCTACAATGCTTGGGATTTCCAGCATGTTTATGGTGTGTAGCAGTGTTTTATACGTTAACTGAACACACGGCAATTAGCGAGTGTGTTTTGCATTTATGGCTTGGCAGAAAGCCATCAGCCTCAGAGCTCTGTAGAAGTGTTAAAGTCTTTACTACAATGAAATTGATGTCCTGTGAGTTGTGTTGCTAGGTAATAATGTTCCTGTAATTTGTTTATAGTCATAAATACACCATGTAAACTGTAATTCTGTTACCAAAGGATGAACCAAAAATGTAATGAATTACTAAATTATGTAAGCCTTGGTATCTTTGTACCTTTCCTTGAACAGAATATATTTTTCTTTTATATTGCTGACAGTTTGTTATGAATGCTCAGAGTGTTCCATTGAGGATTGTTTTGACTCTATAATACAACTCACGGCAGGAGCTAATACTTATAAGGAGCACCTGGGTTTATTCCTGAGCCTCAAGGATAGTAGACATTGGATTATCCCCTTGCATCTGCCATCCACCGACTCAACTGTCTCAGACAAATACCCACAGGGCTGTCTCCATCTTATTCCTTTCTCAGTTTAAATAATTTAGCTTTTACCTATAGCAACTGAAAATAAATATTTAGGGGCTGGTAGGATTTAGATGTATTTTGTCTGCATGACAAGTTCACCAGTTCAGCCCAGACTCTAGCATAGCATTCACATTTGTGAGGTTTTGTTTTAGTTGATATCTGACTGCATATTTTGTAAATGGAGGTTTCATTTTGAACTGCGCTACTATGAAACTCATTGTGTGAAAATCAGCAAAATGACAAAGAGCCTACAGCTATGTCTGTAGACCAGTACAGTGCTGTAATGGATTGGCTTGCAGCTGCAGGCCACCTTTATATATATTAAACGGAGGGTTTGCAGACATAGATCATGTCTGCGTCACGCAAATTATCTAGGGTTATTGCTCTCAGGATAAGGACCATTTTTGAGGTTATAGTGCCATTGTTTGTTTTATTCTTAACACAGACTATTATGTTTGCGCTACACAGCAGCAATAGAGTTTGGGGTATTTCTCTCTCACTCACTCACTCACTCACTCACACACACACACACAAAACCTCTGCATACCTTACACAATTAAGTAAACATAAAATACATCACAGTGGGTTACGGTCTCTTTTAAAAATGCTGCGCTGTTTAGCTTCTTCCAGACAAATGGGAAATGCACTCTGGACATTGAATAATGACTGAAGTTAAGTAGCTCTTGCATCAAGAGTATCATATTGTTGTACGAGGTGTTTGACGTTAATTTACCTAAGATCACAGCCTATTCTCAAAGCTTCCTGTAAAGTCCCCGAGGCTTATAGCCACTTCAGGCATCTGGGTGGTTTCTTAAAAATGTAATGGGCCTGCCTGGATGTAGATCCCTTCATCCAAACATGTAGTCTACTTCACTACTTTATTTCTATTCTTTTTTCTTTACAGTTTTTAAATTAAATTATGCAAAAAAAGTAGTTTCCGCTCATGGCAATATAGCAGTGTCAGTACCTCAGTGAATAGCCATGACCATAAAACCAATATTGTCTATACAGCTTTAAATTAAAGGGCTGTATTTCTGCTTTTGTTGACATTACTGTCAAAGTGAAAGACTTGTGTGTCTATAGCTGGGATGGCTATTTGGACAGTCTCTCCACTTTTTTAGATGCATTAGGGACATTTGTCTGGCAAACACTACATGTAATGTGGTGATTGTCAATGAGGACCTGTTGGGATTCTTCTTGCTTTGGTGTGAGGGCATGGAAAGCATCCTGAAATGTTTGACATGGCTTTTCTTTTCTAAGAAAAATAAAGCTTGTGATGAAGAATCATGGTGGAATATAGGGTATATTAGGTGACAGTAACATTGTTTCTGCATCACAGTGACAGAATAGGGATATTAGATGACCCTGGCTATTAATGGATGGCAATGACGCACGTTAGCTGCTCCATACATAACACTCAGCACTTGCCTTCGGATGGCGTGGCTGGCCAACAGACGATCTGGCTACTCAGCAAAATAATGAACTGAACAAATGACAGGCTCTGACTACTTGTGCTGGTACCATAGTCAGATCACTGGGAGATAATCACTGGGTATGTTTGACCTTACACTTATAATATATATGCTCCTTAAATATATTATATTATATCTAAGGATTGTTGACATACATATTCTGGCTAATAGAGCATGGTAAATATAAAAGTAACATTTAATTGCCATGGTGTAATTACTGATGTCTGGCAGCCATGTCATGTAAACCTATGTCAGCAACTGTAATGACACAATTTAACCACTATATGTTCATTCAGTTGTGAGCACTTTTAAGGTAAGCAGTTGTGGCTATTTAGTAAGAGGGAATATTGGCATAAAGAAATACAAGTATAGATATAGATATATACTTATATATATGCTTGTATTCCTTCATGCCAATATTCTCCTTATGATGTAGAATCGGTGGGAAACGATTAAGTGGAGTCACATTATACACATACACACATGTACACACTGCCACTCATCAGAGATAACCCAAATACAAGATTATCTCTAACAAATTCACATGCTAAGCTTCAGCTCAATATAAAATGAGGTCTACAGAATGTGATCGTGTTGTAGAATAACATTCCATTACAAGACAGTTCTGTGTAAAAGTCTTTGGAACAAATGGAATGCAGTTAAGAAAGTCCTTGCTGTTGTCTTACAGACAGCTGTTACCCTTTTAAATCAATAAACCATGAAGCCACACTTGATAATAGATATGTTAAAGGTGCACTCCTCAATAGTACTGAAGCATCCCCAGGTTTCAGCTTACTGGTGATGTTTGAAACACACCTGTGCAAGTGTCAGAGAAAAAGGTAGGTAATGATGGGATGGCTCCAGCCATGTTTTTGAAACAATGGTTTCAACCGAAAGGGTAATTACAGACACACATCAATAAGTATTCCTTTTTAAAGTTCCTGGTCCATCCTTTCATCATCTTTAATTATCTGTGTCCTGCACATTTATAGATGTGTGTTTTGTGAACCATGCCACTACCATGAGCTGTTTTTAGACTTTCGTTTCTTCAGACAGTTTTACTTCCTTCCTTAGTGTTTTCCTGTGAGCTTTTGGGAGCTATGATTCCAGCCTGGATTATTTGAGCAGATGTTGCAGCAATGTGCTAAATCTGACACTGCGGTTTGCAAGACCTCTTTAGTCACAACAAATGCAATTTTTCATATTGACCACAGGTTCTCAATATTTAATTTTATAATGGAGAGTGGCGATATGGAGATTTGCCATTGGCATTTGTCAATCTGATTTTGAAGCAATGATACCAAAGTTGAGAATGCTGAGATAGCATCTTTCTGTAGCAAGGCCACATCACAGAAACAGTGAAATTGTGGAGTTGAGAGATTAACAGAAAACCCCTCTGTGCGCTGTCATCTTATCAACAGAACAGATTGTTTTTTAGGTCACGAGAAAGAAGAGAATGTAAGGGGATTTTTGAGACACAATATTTAGCTATTTATTTTCACTCTAATAAAATAAAATAAAATAAAAATATACTTTTTGTGAAATTTCAAGGGGTCACTTTTGAAATATCTCGAGGAAGAATGTGTTAAAGTTGTTTTTGTTTTCAATTAAACTTTAGACACCTGTGGAAACTTTTGTTTGCTCATGTGTCTCAGACAGTTGTTAGTGTGTTTACATGAAAGCATCGTTTCTGTTCGCTTATCTGTTTTGGCATTACTCTCCTGGCTTGGGAGTGATGTTAATTAGTTTTTACAATGAACCACTGCAGTCGTGTGCCATTTTGTCTCCACTGGGTGCATCTGGTATGGTTGTTTAAGAAAGAATGAAGATGGGTATGTGTTTGTGTCTGTGAGTCTGTGCTTGCACGCCGCGTACATACCTTTGGCGTAGCCAAGGGTGTGCCAGGGTGTGCCTGTGCCACCCAAAGAGGCAGCTGGCACACCCAGAAATCTAAGGCAGAAACAAAATACAGTTTTCTTATAGCCTTGCTAGAAGGTGTTGTACGCCATTATGGTTTAATTACTAATTATAATGGCTTTAATCAAAAACATCTTCCACAGTTAAAAAGTATAGTTTGTGGACAACTTCGTTGACTGCCATTGCAAGCATCACACGGGAGTAGTAGTAGTAGCCGGTGTCCTGCCCAAAAGTGGTTGTCCGGTTAAAAGTGATTGCAGACAAAATGTGCAAATCTAGGCCTCATCCTACCTTTATGTCAGTGGTAGGTAGTTAATTCTGCTCTGTGCCCAGATTGTAATTGATCCATACATTTTTACCAGTTTAAAATGTGTGAATATAACCATAAAATGCACTTTTTCATACGGTGATCACTTTTTATCGGACAATCACTTTTGGGCACGACACCTGTAAATGCAACACATTCAGCAGCTAATGCGACACTAGTTTAACTAAATGAAAAAGAACTCGTTACAAGAACTTGTTAAAGATATTCAACAGTGGACATGATGGGATACACTCCAGCAACAGAGCAACCATGCTCACTGGCGTTTTAAAGGAAACGTACACTTAATAAACTGCACCGTTTTGCCATTTGAAGATGTCATCTACTACTGCAGGTACAGCAGGTAGACTCAATAACATTTCAGATTTGTCATTTGCGGTATGATGTGTTAGTGTAGATTCTTGCCCAGTTATCTTTTATTTTCATCAAACAACATCCATAACCACATTTAAAAGTGTAGTCTAACTGCAACTTCGCTGACGTGACGTGACCCTTGTAGGCCTATGCCTATTTTTTATTTAGTTGATACGTAAATAACGATTGCATGTTGACGGCTAAAATAAACAAATAATGGAATGGTGGTGTTTGATGTGGCACACCCACAGTCTTTTTTCTGGCTACGCTACAGGTACATACTTGTGTATCGGTAACAAGCTGGAACCGCCAAGGCTGTGTTCAAGCCAGTAAGGAAATGCTTAAGTTGCAGTGCTGTTAATGGCCACCAGGTGCGCTGTTCCAAAACAAAGTAATTATTGTCAGAATGAATGGAAATCGATAAGCAGCACTGCCAATGGCTCTAGAAACACAGTTATACTAGTGTTGACTGGGTAAGTATTACTCCATTAAGATATTAAATCTTAAAGAAGGCCATGTTCTCTAATGGTGGCGACATGGTGGTTCATGGTTGGTGGGCTGGATTATTAGTGGGTGTGTGCCCTGGCCTGCAGTGCCTGGGGGTTTAGCTGGGGGGAGCTGG
>JAODOY010082383.1:0-15108 GCA_025399855.1 Forbesichthys papilliferus | reverse complement strand
TTAGATGCTTGGTGTTAGAATTGTGTTTTGTTTAGGTAAAAATTGAATTTATTACTTTTTAGAAGTGGATGTGCAGCCTGTCTATGTTGCTTTACTTTTAGCATGTTCTTGTATCATGTGTGTAGTGAAGAGTGCAGCTGCCCCCCCGGCAGGGGCTCTCAATTTTATTAATAAATAATAATAATAACTATATAACTTTATTTGTATTATTGAAGAGGTCCCCACCTACAATTCCAGCCCACTGGCCAGCACATCTCCAGTTAGGCAGTAAATGGTCACAGTGGCAACAAATGGCAGGCTATATGATGACAAATGTGAACACTGGGGTTGGGCCGCTGGCAGTTATCCGGATGTTTGTTCTCGCCGGGTCATCACTATAGCAACGAAGAGATATGCTTGTCACCAACGTCAGCCAGCTGAGTCAAACAGAGCAGCCAACGGTGGAACTGAGGACTTCCTGTTCCAGAGCAAGCCATGTGAGGCATTACCTGCCAGACGCGATGGCTCGCTACTCTTATCTAGCCGTCCCTCCTTCATTTGTCTATCTCTGCCTTTACAGCCATTGTCTCGTCTGTTTGCCTTTCAGTCAGTCAAACCCTCCCTCCCTCGGCCTATCTCTGCCTGCCACGCCCGTATGCGCGCACACACTCCCAATACCTTTTCAGGTTAACCAACATGGCTCCTGTGGCGGGAGTATCCACAGCAACATAACAGGTAAACACGGGGCTGAAGGCCCGCTCAGCGATAAGAGAGGGGAGTTCACACACACACTTATATCAATAGGTAAGAGTGGACTAATACCGTACCCAAAGCAGAATCAGTCCATCGTACAGCAGGGGAGCTCAAATCTCACTCATTCCCCCTTCGTCGCTGTCTGCTTGGCACTTCACAGTAAATAACTGCTGTTCTAGCTCCGTGCGGTCACAATTGCCATTATGAGTGCAATGGCCCGGCTATCACACACACACACACACACACACACACACACGTTGATTGTTAAGTACAGGGTATGAAGGGGTGCGAGGGTACAGTTTGCTCTGTGCAGACGCCACTAAATGTTGTCATAGCCTGACTGCAGCTCATTTACATGTTTACTGTATTTGCACGCAAGTGCACGCGCACACACACACACACACAGTATTCAGGCTGTCTTCTCTCCATTAAATATTAAACAAACATACGCTTGTATAGGCGACAAAGGAAAATACACCGCTGCCTTTTCTATGGGTGTACACACACAAAATTGTGTGTGTAATAAATTGAATGGAAAAGCAGTTTGTCCACTAACAGGAACGCCCAACTAGAGTTTTAAGTGTGTGTGCATGTTTGCACTATTGCTAATGACTATGCTTGTGAAGTGACATACTTGACGGAGCTTATGTGAAAATAGGAAGTTCTATTCTGATTCTCTGGCTCCATGTGCAAAAAGAAAAATGTCACAATTTCCACAAAATAAAGAGAAATTAGTATATCAATATGGCTTTACTGAATAAACACAGACAGAACTAGACAACTTTCCTGTGGGTTACTGACGCAATGTCTTTTTCATAATCAAGGGACAAGGTGCAGGACTTCACTAACGACATATTGGAAGTTTCGTGAATTAAATGTAATTTCTAGAATTACAGTAGCCTATACCCAAAATGTATTGAGACTACAGTTAACTGGTTTACTGGAAATGTAAAACAAGTTCAAAATTTAAAAAAATATCACACCTGTGTGTGATGTGAAATGGCCTCACACTGTCAGATTTAGTTATTCCACAAGTATTGAGCTTTCCAATAATATAAACTGTTTCTAAGATGTATTACACAGTAAAAAATATTTTATTCATAAATGTTTATAAAATAAATATTGGGATTTGTATGATACATAAGGCATTGATACTCCATTATTTGATTAGTGCTCCATTTAAGGAGCATATACAGTGCTCCATTTATGAATGCAAGGTTGCCCTTGCATTCATATAATGCAAGGGCGACACCTGGTGGGAAAGTTACCATAGATACTCCTAATCACATGATGATTGATAATGTATATGATCTGTACACAACCTAAATAGTATTATTAGTAGTATACAGATCTAAACGCAATGAGCCCTGGAGGGTTATGTCAACATTTATAGCATGGCAAACGCGCTATTATAGATAGGCTCTCAATTTTAAAATGCTAACAAAACCAAAACAAACTTTTACACAAATGTACATGGGAAGTATTCAGGCAGCAAAATATCACATGAATAAGGCAAGTACTACTCATATTCTCAAGGCTTACATCTGTCTGGTTACCTTTACCTTTAAATAAACGGAGAGAATATTTGAACATTTGTTGTTTTATAGGGCTAATTCAGTTTTCTGGCCAGCCTTAAGCTTGTCAGCGTTGAGGGCGAAGGTCTCTGCCACCAAAAGAGGGAAAACAATAGAGGCATCTGCATACACCTGGGATTAAAAGATAAACATTTTACCAGCCACAACCTGCGAGCTTTCTTAATGACAAATTAAAAATTGTCACTAATTTGTCGTTGTCCTCAGTATATTATCAATGTTAACACTATTGTTATAAAGAAACATAATTTTAAAACATTTAATATTCTAAACTCTTCTAAAGGCCTTTTGCACATTGGACAAGGGCTTTTTATCTCTTTACGATATAAATATTACTTGGTCAAACACTATTTTCAGTATATTTCTTTTTAACTGTCCACAGTAAAATTATTATTGTATGGACACTGAAATGACATTGAAACTAGCAGTAACTCTAAGCACGTTTGTGCTTGAACCAATCACCCACTTTCAATTTACAACCCTAATTATGGAAAAGTTGAGACAGTATGACAGACAGAAAATGCTAACAAAAACAAAAATTTGTGATTTTTAAATTCTATTCAACCTGTAATGTGTTGGAAACACTAAGACGTGAATTTCATTGTTTTGTGAAATTATACACACATGATGACGGCAACACACTCCAACATAGTCGGAACAGTTGAACTGTATAACGTAATAATACTAGACAAAAATAGTCTACCTAGCATGTTTTAAAATATACAGTACATTTTAAGTGCCAGCCAAATGCATTGATAATTTTATTTAAAACCAATTATTTTTTTCCCCTTTTCAACTTAAACCTTTAATGGTTGAAGTCAGGCTAGATAGTAGGCTTGCTCAGTGTAATAAAGTATACCCAAGCAGGAACGATTATGTTTGAGTGGTAGTGGTAGCGTTAGTGGTAGTCAATAAGGTGCTATTCTCATCTAGCCACTAGGGTTTGCTTCAAAACAGACCCAAAAGGCCTCTATGTCTGTAGAAAAGTTTTTTCACAATGTAATAGGGTCTAAGTGGAAGCCTTAGACCCTATTACATTGTGAAAAAACTTGTCTTTCTTTTCTTTTCTTTCACATTCGTGTGATGTTAAGACAAATTAACGTATTTAAGAGGATCGTTTTCAACCATTTGAGATCACGACCCACTCAGCTAATCATGATAGGGTTATCAGCCAATATGAAATGTTGTGAATCTAGAAAACTCCTTTTGGTAACAAGCAGTATATTGTGCTTGGGAATATCAGTAAATATAATTCATTAAACCCAAAATATACAAGCCTACCCCTGGTGGGAAGTACTACTACTGTGATACTGTAACAGTACCTTGACAGGCCGGGCATCCATTCTGATCTTGCCCCAGGATACAGCCTCATCTGGCCTGGCCCCAGAGTCAGAGCCATCAAACTCCTGACCGGTGTTGACGTACACGGAATAGTCTGCTCCATTCCTCTAGAAGGAAACGACCACATGCATGGTTCCTGAATGTTCTGTGAATGCTTCACAAGACAATAAATCCACTAACTTGTAGAAAACTAGTACTGTAAATCATACCATGAGATTAGCATTGGCTATGTGGTGTTTGACCAACCCTCCACCTAGGATGATCATCCCAGTCCGTTTGGCGAACACCGCCTGGCTGTTAATTTTACGGATATCTGAAAGCAAAACACACAGTCTGGTTGTTATCGACAACAGCCATTGATCCCATTGATTGACAGTCATTGATTGTATCGATAAATCTTTTATTTTCTTTACCTTCCACTATGTCCAATACTAAGCCTGGGTTCTTATAGGAGTGGAAGTAGATCATATCTCCAAGGGAACCATCTGTAAGGGCGGGGCTAAAGACTGGTATGTTATTCTGAAACAGACGAGTCAAAAATCTCATGATCAAGTATACAGATTTACATTTTTAATAAACTGTAGATATCCAGGGATGCTGAACTTGTAGGATAAATTATATAAGAAATAAATAAATGAATTGAATTCTTGCTATGAACTCTGGTTATGCTGCTGACCTTGTAGGCCCAGTAGTAGACAGACTCAGGATTGTTGATCTCCTTGCC
The DNA here is from genome assembly GCA_025399855.1 of Forbesichthys papilliferus. Lineage (NCBI taxonomy): Eukaryota > Metazoa > Chordata > Actinopteri > Percopsiformes > Amblyopsidae > Forbesichthys > Forbesichthys papilliferus. The sequence goes on along the minus strand of JAODOY010082383.1, from coordinate 10,719 downwards.
TAGACGGTAGATCATTTTGGATGGAGTCCATCGAGTGCCCTAAAGGTAAGAGTGGGTCAGAGGTCAAAACTGCCAAAATAAACATTTATTCTGGACAGTAGGCTGAATGGAATGCCTCATGGCCAGATTGACCAGATTTAATGGACCAATTCATAAAATGTAATAGTGATTACAGAGGGTAGTCTAAAACCTTCAGCAAGTATGTAGACGCATGTAGCAAGAAAATGGTTGCTTCACAATAAAAGAAATATCACAATAATGGCCCAAAGTACTTGATGCATGTCCATCTTGTTTGGCTGGAATCCAAATATGTCAGAATAGCTATAACCAAAATAACTATTCTGCTGATTAACAGGAGAATGGTAATATCTTCACCAGAAAATAGTCACAATGATTCTGGCTCAAACCAGAGCTTATTACAGAAAAACCCACCTCAGAGTCTTGCTCCAACACCATCGCATCCAGAATGGGCATTAGCCAATCTTCAAACTTACAATAATTTGTATTTGGCACCAACAGGTTCCCTATCCTAAAAACAGGCAGAGCAGAAAAGCAAGCGGTCACAGAGACAAGGAAGTGTAATATAGCAATACATCAATAAGTAACCCTGATGTCAACCTGTTGATGCCCCTCTGTCGCAGCTCCTTGCCAGGCAGGCTGAATTCACCCAGGTAGGTGTGGCCAAGACACTTGATCAGATCCTCCTCTATGCCTCCAGCAGTAGTAACAATCACGTCCACCTGCATGGAGCAAGAGCCAAGCGCACCGTAAACGCACTGTCGCCCCAAAGATGAGTCCATCTAGAGTAGTTCAGAATTTTGGCGAACGCGTTTACTTTGAACACGGCATTTGAACAATTTGTGTAAACATTCCAAAATTCATCCAGTTTCAATGTGTGTTCGCCGAGAACTACCTCCTCAGACCGCTTGCTTTTGTTCGCAAAACGTTCGTGGCAAATTAAAAGCAAACGAAAAACTGAATATGTTCGAAAACGTTCAAGAACGTTAGCCAATTCTAAACTTACCTCATGCCTGCTTTAACATGGCCAGTAGTTTGATTCACTGCTTGTGATGTAAGCATGCCACTTTTAATCTCATTTATAATAACTATTTATAGATCACCTTTAAAAAAAAAGAGTTTTCAAAGCGCTTTGACAGTCAAAATAAAGCAGAATAGTATACTCTGATTGAACTGAATTAATCACATTAATATTGATTGTATAGCACTGAAAATCAAACCACAATGTTTGAGATAAATTGGCAGTAGGTGGTAAATGAATATCACAATAACATTAAAAGGCTCAAATTATGATATTGAAATAATCCCCCATAATTTCTACATTTTCCCAATTCACAAAAAAGGTACTGTATTGCGATTCAAAGAAAACCAGCACACCTGAATACCCTGGACCGTACCATTTTGTGCTCCACTAAGTATCGGATGGTCTCCCTGACTCCAGAGCTGATGAGGTTGGAGGTGTAACCCAAGAAAATGGTGCAGCCTGACTGACTGCCATTACATTCACTTCCTTCGTCTGCATCCACAGGCTCAAGACGTTTCTCTATCTGTGGACATGAAGTACATGCCAAAATGTATTACCAGCCCATATACCAGAGTATAAACATATATAAACATATACCATAGTCTTTCTTAGTCAGGACTGTACCCGATATTGAACAGCGTGGTATTCTGTCAGTTATCCTTGTGGACTGCAAAATTGCCATTATACATCTACACAGTAAACTAGGCACCCTACATATTATGAATTAATGTATTAGATGTATGTGCGTGCGGGTTTATGTGTGCGTCAGTCTCTGGTGTGTGTGTGCGCGCGCTTGTCTTGTCGTGCTGGTATTGCAACAAGCACAAGTGATTTATTTGTCATTAGTTTCTCTGTTCCTCTCACCATTTTGTTTATCTCATCCATAGCCCTGCCCATGCTGCTAGCCTGGAAGCCAGTCGCGAGGTAGGTCTGGAGCAGGGCGCGGTGGTCCACCCCCTGGTTAAAGTCATAGCCCCGAATCTTGAGCATGTCCTCTGGAAAAGCAGTGCTTTGCTTAAGTACTGCCTCCATAGCCACGGAAGGGGCTCGGTTTGCCATGTTTTCTGCTGACAAGTGAAATGCTCATTTTTCCATAAACATGTTAGTGTTTTAATTTTTTAATTTTTCATAGACAGCACAGGCCAAAATAGTACAGGTTTTATCATGGGTTAACTGTTTAAACAGTTTTTTTTTCTTTTATGAGGATTCAGCTGTGACAGCATGGTGAAATTCTGATGTGTGTGTCATAGTAAGTTCACTAATGTACGCATCTTTTGGCATTATAATGAAGTAAGATACTAACATCCATACCATGCCGTATTCTATTATGCAGAATCATGTCAATCACATTAACAGATATAGGCTACTATAGCTGTAAACTCCATATGTAAATTATCGACAACAAGAGGCTGTTACCCTGCTTTACAAATAAAAATAGCACATTTGAACATAAAGAAATAAACATACCTATTCCTGGATAATTTTAGATGATAGTCAACAAATACCTGTCAGCGGATAATAGCCTAACTTGTTGCTATATAGCATTATCATAAAGTATAGCTACATCGCATGAACCTCTGCGACGTACAGCCGATTAGTACGGAAAGCACAAAGGAACATATCACTTGCGATTGATTCAATATTCAATATACATTGAAGGGATTTGCGTTGTGCGTGTGTGTGTGTGTGACCGATAATGCTGATGTAGTCTAACAAAATAAAAATAAAAATACAATGTCAAAGATACAAAACTGATCAAATCTTTTATTTTTTTACCGTATTTTGTCTTCTGCCCGCCAAAATGAAAGAACCATATCATTATTTAATAACAATTAAAAGCACAGGGCTGCAGTGCACACCCATCCCACATACAGGACTGTTGAACGGTCCTAACAAGGTGCGTTCCCTGAAAGCTAAAATCGCTGTTATATTACATTTGCTTGTGGCATACATACAACAGAATATCCCCAAAGGTTATTAATAACTTAGTATTCAGATTTAGAATTCCAAACCAGAATAGGTAGGCTACTTTGGTTTTTAGTTTGTTGTAATGTATCTAATCATTGAGTAGCTACCGTTACTCTATATGATATAGAGTCTATAGCCTACAAGGGCGTTTCTGGCCAATTTGGCACCCTATAGGCAAGAGCTCTAAAAATATTTCAAAATGTTCATGGTTATCAGGCCTAGATTGTGGCTTGCTATGCAATAATTGAAATAAACAAGATATTTTCCATAGACAATTACATCTATTTATTGTCAAATCTACCATGTAATAGCTATTTGTAATGCTAAAAACAGAGCTAACAGCTGGATGGCAGCTCCACTTGAGATTTACATCTTATTACAGTTGATCATGCAGGGCATCTCTACATTATGGGTCACTCCATATTGCATTTTGAATCTCATAATTTGCCTATGAACTACAAACAACACTAAATATAGTTAGATGAACATTAAGTGTTTTAACATCAATAAAAACTGATGTTATTTATGATGTCACTGACATTTCCAGAGCACTATATGACCTTTCTCTATTCAGCACATCATAAGGCATTTGAAGTATACCCTTTACAAAATATGACTTCACAACTGAGGCAAACACGGACTTGCACCAGAATGGGACCTGACTGGAACATGATTACTAGCTTGCAAAAGTATTCGTCACGCTGACACTTTTACCACTTCTCATTTTCATTGTTCAAGGAAGGTATTGAGACTGCTTCTTGGACACTGTCTTTATACAAAAGACAATGTCTGGAAATGTGTGCAGTAGCAATAATGAGGTTCAGGCACAACGATTGGTTGATCAGCTACGAGTGGAAGCCAACACGGAAAGAGTCAAGGTATGTGTACTTAAAATTTAGCACATTAAATTATGGAAGGTACAGCAAGTGTAAAGATCTTGCTCATGTGTTGTAAAAACTACTGTTTACAAAGCATTAGAGCAGTGACCAGAATTCATGGAAATGTCTTGAAATATATCATTACAATGCCTGTAATACCACTAATTTTACTTTCTTAGCAATATAGTTTAGTGAAGTTTTAACATTACCGTATTTGAAGACTGCATTCAATTTAGTCTACGTGCTTACAAAAATATAGGCCCACACTTTTTTTGAACTCTTAACCACAACCTGCAAAAGTAAAGTAATTAAGTAAAATGCCTGTCCTATGAATTCCCACAGATCTCCCTGACAGCAGCTGAGTTGGTTCAGTTTTGCCAGGACCACCGGCGCAGTGACCCCCTTCTTACAGGCATTTCTGCATCTGCAAATCCGTTTAAAGACAAGAAGACCTGTGTACTACTTTGAGATTTGAAAGAGCTCTAAAGATTATCAATTATAATTGATTTAAAAAGGAAACCAGCATGTCACCCGGTCACTCAAAGGCTTCCCTCCATATGGATTTTTTAGAAATATGAATTTATAGTAGGCTACAATTTACGTGTCTCTTGAAATTCTAATATAAACAAAACCTGAACCAAAAAACTGCACAAAAAAAAAAAAACACTAGGAGAGGGGAATATTCCTTTTCACTTTAGTGAAGCTGTACATGTGGAATAGGTGTTGATTTATATTATTAGTTCCCATTTGATTTGTCTATTCACATATTGCTTAATGATTTATATACTGTAAGTGTTGTTGCATGCAATAATACATTAATTGCTGGAGTGTTAATAAAGTTTTGTTTTACATTTCAATGATAGGCTCTCCCTGTAGTTAAATCTATTTATACCTCTAACTATATTATATACCTACCTATATTTAATAATGAAATACAACACAAAACAGTTAACACAATGTCTCTGAATCTTTTGAGTGTTATACAAGTAAATAATTTATTCAACAATATAATAACGACAACAACTAGCTTATCAGTCCCTATGGATATTGCATGAGGTTTTGGTCCTTCATTCTCTGCGTCTCCACACCTCCACACACATGTCACCTGAGGCTGCAGCCAGAATTCCAGCTGCCACGCTCAACTGAGGAAAATAGACAAACTGATTGTAGTTACTATAGTCTCAGCCTCTTAAGTTAATTAGCACTATGTCACATATGCAACTGTGCTGAACGTCTGATACATACTGTATACCCACCTTTGTAAGCTTGACACAGGACTCTGACTTTTGGGAAATAATACTGTCGATTTACATTGGCTGTTAGCATTGTCACTCGCAAGTATGTCTCCGTAATTTCTGGTACAACGATAGTGCAGTGCTTTATTTGCTCATTTTAAATAAAAAATGTATTTTATTTAGTAACTGTAGCCTACTAATTATACAGATGTACAAGACCTGTAAACAGCCAGAGTTGTATCGTTTAGTTTCCAACAAATTCCTACTTGTTAATTTACCATTACGTAGTTGGTCGTCATGCATGTCAATCAAAATACCTCTTGGCAAGTAGGCGGGTACTGACGTAGTTAGCCAGCGCTGTGTCCCAGACTTTACATAAGTAAAGACTGGTTAGTTACTGCATAAAAAACATGTGACCGAGTTGATCCTCAGATCACTGTCGCAGCTGACATTCACCCATTATAGAACAATATTTTTTCTACATAGTTTTTGTTCCTAGTGACACAGAAGTGCTACAGGAGGCAGATAGCAGGTCTTCCTGTAAACAGGGAAAATGCTACAAGACTGGAAACCCACATCCTAGCTACAATTTCATTTTGCCATGAGTATCAGTCTGGAACCCCTCAATGCAAAAGTGTAAGTCTATCATCAAGCTCTATTGGGCCAATCAGCGGCCGGGCTGACGTTACTCCCAAGATGATGATAACATCACTAACTGTTACAACAGCATAGTTAGCCTTCATCTTGAGAAGTGGTCAAATCCACCTGTTATTTGAAACATCTGTCTGGCCTTTACATTCCCTGAACAGTAGTAGCAATGTCTGTAGCACTGTCTGCATTGCTAACGTGTTAAGGAGCAGGTAGGATTATCTTGTAATTTCCCACCTAATAATGCCTGCATTTCTTTACATAAAATCTTGTCTCGCAGAGCCAGCCTTTACTTAATTTACACTGCGCCAAGATCCACCTACTTGACAGGAGGCATTTTGACTCTTACGAGACGACGACCCAACTACATACCTCAATGACTAAATCGGATAACTTATACTGGGGAATTTTTAGGAATCTACTATATGACACGGGTCTGGCTGTTTGCAGGTCTTGTGAATCTAGTTAGATTAGTACACTACCGTGACTGTTTAACATACTAAACTTAGTATCTGAAGCACTGCACTAGCGTTGTGCCGGTGTTCTGACCATCTGTCCTACCTTGGCAGATTGACCTACCGTAGCACAAAAGGACAGTTATAGTCTGTGCATCTGTCCTACCTTGTCACTGTCCTACTTTACAGATTGCTAGATTTTAAGTTAGGCTACTAGGCCGAAATAAAGTGGTATGATTCTAGCTAGTGCTACTGCTGGCAAATACATAATTAAATCGACGGGTAAAAATAACTTTGTTAGATTGTGCTAAAACGTCCCTGAATGGCGCGAAATATATTCATATAGTCTACAGTAGGCCAAGTAAACTATCATTAATTAAGCTAATGTATTAATAATATACTATGCTCAATAACTAATATATTATATGTATTATGTTAAAAGGATTGAATTCGACAGCAATACTAACCTTTCCACAATATATTCAACCACAATATAATTCTGGAAGCCGGTAGGAAAAAGTTTTGGACGTGTCTCAAGTCATGACGAATATGACGCAAATCGAATGTACGCATGTGCAGTTTGACGAGGTAGGACAATCTGTTGGGTAGGATGAATGTCAGGACATCAGAACCAGAAGTACCTATAAATGCTATATAATGCTAACAGCCAATGAAAATCTACTACCACACTTCCTGATAATGTTGTCGATCTTACAGAGGTATACGTATCAGACATTCAGCACGATTTGTAACAAAGTATTAAAGTGTAACTGCACCCGAGCTCTGAGCCTGACTCTCCCCATTGCACAACTTTCAAAAAGTCAGAAGTTATGACTAGGGAGGGGAGGAGGGCATTAATATTAATTAAAAAATATTAATATTAAAATAATGTTAGCATTTTCATTTGATGATGCACGAACGGATTAGAAGTACTAGCCAAGTATAGAGCTGAGTTTAAACAGATATGATGAGTAGACAATTTCACACTATAAAATCCAAAAAGGTTATAAAATGGGATATTTGGATTTCAACGCCCATCACAGCGCAGTCTAATTATTTACTTTACAGCTCAATAAAACACAGTTTATGGTGCAGTTGTACTGTAATGGACATAAGAGGCTGACAGTACATTAAATATTACACCCCACCCAAGCTACATTCCTTCTAGCTAAACAGCATGTAGAAAACACATTCTAACTATGGTGTGGCAATCATGACACTAACCCCATTGACTCCAGCAGGGCGATGTAGTGTGCAGAGTGTCCTTGGTGGAGCAGAAGGCAGATGTACCTGCAAGAACACAAGCAACAAACGGATTCCTACAAGGTTAGCATGGTTTAAATGCATAGCATCAGGTCACATATGGAGTTGATGAAGCCCCTCCCCTTTCCCACCTTGATGCGATCAGATGAGCAGGTGTAGAGGCTTCCAGGAGAACTATGAATACCAGTGACCAGTGAGGCGTGCCCCACGTCAAACTGGGACAGGGGCTTTAGGACCCCGGCCTGCATGGAGAAGGCATGAATCATGCCCCTGTTGTCCCCTGCCCAGATTTCAGTGTCACTGTAGCTCATGGACAGCAGGTAGGAGCTGAGCTGTAGACAAGCAATGTTTTGAGAACATATGAACAGGAAAGCTGCTAAATAACACTATAATACATACACCAATGAGAACCAAGCCCCTTCCACACCCAAGGTCCTCTCTGGCACTAACTAAATGTTTACATTTTCAAACAAGGGCAACCTTGTAAAAAGATTGACACATTTGTTCCTGGAGTTACCAAATTGTCTTGTACAGGGATGGTACGATCCAGATTATTCATTCCCGATACCAAGTACCAATCCGATTCAAGTGTTAAATTCAGTTTTAAATTAAGTTGCAAAGTATATGACAGCCAATTTCAATTTTAGAACTTGAATGCATTTTATAAACCTACTGTTGATAGTGTGGCCTGGGAAGGTTAGACATGGCTGATGCTTGACAGTAGACCTACGTGTTTAAATTAATTTAACTGGCTCAGCCCCATGGATCGGTTACAACTGTCCAATTGTCACCGATACCGATGCAGCTATTTAAGTCAGTATTGGACCAATTTCCGATCTCAGTATCGTATCGGTGCCATCCCTAGTAACAACTATTCTCTTGATAAAAAGGTTCTAATGATACACAGGTAGTGGGCTGGGAAAATAATAGAAGGGGGCAGATAAGCAAAAAAAAATATCCCACTCGTATTTTCTTGAGGGTTTTCCCTGCCCTACGGTCATACACGGCCACAGTGCGATCTTTGCTCCCTGAGATTATGTACTGCTCATCTGCCACCAGGCACATTACAGAGTTACCATGGAGATGAAGACTTTTCACCAAAGGATCCGCCACTGTGTGGAGAGAAAAGAATGCACCATCATTTTAACAAGCAGGCCAGAAATGGAAAATTACTGTTTTTTTTAAAGTATACACAAATACTAATCAAATACTAGCCTCAAGAGACCATCCTAATCTCACAATCTTCAGTTAAATTCTGCGTGAGAATCAGTCTGTAATCATTTTGAATGTGTCCGAGTAGCAAATGAACTTTCCAATTAGTATCGTGTTTATAGCTATACGGACGTGGTATAGGTGTGCCGACCATGGTGCTGACAGCCAAAACGACCAGATGGTTTATCCAATCAACTATACATACATATACACACATACACATACATATACACACATATACACACACACACACACACACACACACACATACATACAAACACACACAAACACACACACACACATACATACAAACACACACACACACACACACACACATACACACACACACACACACACATACATAAATAAAGGTAGCACACATTATCCAAATAGAACAACCTTCTGCAGAGCATGGACAATGATGAGTAAAGATTATGTATTTTTGTGTAGGAGTTAACAGGGGAAAACAAGTACATACTGACACAAACAATGAGCCTTATGTAGCCCACAGGCCTTCAGAAGACAAGGAAAAGGGACGCCCCCCCCTCACCTCTGGTGTCGTAGATGCTGACCTTCTTGTCAAAGGTTCCAGCCAGCAGGACGTCATCGTGACAGGCCAAACACAGCACGGCGGCCTGGGTGTTGATCAGGCCCCTCTCCGCCCCGCCAGCACCCAGGTCCCACAACCTCACCGTGCTGTCGAAGCTCCCCGAGGCCAGTAGGGGGCCCCGCGCCGCCAGGCACCACACCCAGCCGCGATGCGTTGTGTAGCAGCCGCGGCCGCCCAGCGTGCGCAGCAGCGTGCCGTTGGAGCCCTCCCGGAGGTCCCACAGGTTGACGTTTCGGTCCCTGGAGCCCGAGGCGCACAGCGCCCCATCGTCCCCCACCAGGAGCACCGTGTTGACGGGGGCGATGTGACCCGAGGGCAGAGAGATCCTCTCCAGAGCCGGGGGCGGGCTGGGCGACCTGGAGGGCAGGCCCTGGTCCACGTCCATGGCCACGTGGCCTACGCCGTCGCCCCCTGCCGGCCTGGGCTCCACCTCGTCTGCCGCCCCCTGGGCATCCAGCGGCACCAGTCTTTTTCCTGGCTCCCTCGCCCCGGGCTGCATCTCACAGTTCTCGCCCTCCAGAGGCACCTCCAAAACCTCGTGGACGCCAAAGGCGACCTCCTGCGCCGCAACGCCGACCCCTTCCACGTCCACCCCTCCATTCTCCCCTCCCAGAGCGGGCTCTCCCCCGCCGGCCATGCGTTCCCTCTCCCCGCCATCGCCCTCCTGAGCCTGCCGACCCACCGGGTCCGCCTGGTGGCTCCAGCAGGTAATCAGCTGCTCCATCTCCAGGCAGGCCCTGGGCCAGTCGAAGGTCTCCCTTGGGCCCACCGGGAATCCAGCCCGGGAGCCCGTCAACCTGCGGGCGCGGAGCTGCCACGCGGTGCCGTCATTGCCCACACTGCTTAGAGCTTGACACACCTGAACGAAGAGAACTTCATTATCCGTTTGAAATGTGTTGCTCCCAGACGTACACTGTTAAAGTGGTATAACCGGAACTAAAATGCACTTTGTGAATAATGTTTGGCCACGCTCCAGGCTAAATCATCAACAGACCAATAGCAAAAACTCCCAGTTCACTCCCCATCTCCTCTCTCCCGAGAGAAAACAGACTGGCTACCACATATTGTTGCACACTCTGCTACAACACAGTTTGAGTGACATGAACATTTACACTATTCTGAATATGGAATATTGACATGCCGGGATAATAGTGCATACACATAATCAATGTAGTTATTTTGGCACGCTGACAGAAGGCAGTTTCTCTGCCGTCCACTATGCTTTTTACAAGTCTATTAACCAGGCGATCGATCGATAGATCGATAGATAGATACACATACATACACAGTATCTCACAAAAGTGAGTACACCCCTCACATATTTGCAAATCTGTGAGCATATCTTTTCATGTGACAACAATGAAGAAATTACACTTTTCTGCAATGTAAAGTAGTGATTGTACAGCTT
>JAODOY010082372.1:0-37896 GCA_025399855.1 Forbesichthys papilliferus | reverse complement strand
GAAGTTTGGGGTCCCTTGCTGAAGCTGCTGCCCCCGCGACCCGACTCCGGATAAGCGGAAGAAGATGGATGGATGGAGACTTATGCTTTGTGTGTGGTATCTCTTTTTTTGTTTGTTTTTCCCACCCCCAGCTCCACTCAGACAAGAAACAGATCAGTGTGGGGTTCATTGGCTATCCCAACGTTGGAAAGAGCTCTGTCATCAACACATTGCGATCTAAGAAGGTCTGCAATGTGGCGCCCATTGCCGGAGAAACCAAGGTACGTTGAAATCAAGCCCCAATCCTGTTTCTAGGGGAAAGTAGCTTGGTTATCAATTTTGTGTTTCCGATTTACTGTTTGAGGTTACCGGTTCACATGGGATGTCACCTATAGGGTCTGGTGTTTACATGGGATGTCACCTATAGGGTCTGGTGTTTACATGGGATGTCACCTATAAGGTCCTAATCGGGTCTGGTGTTTACATGCGGTCGCAACTTATCGGAATTGATGTGAAACATGCACACGTTATCTAGCTCATAATGTAACGTGTCCCGCTCGCAAATGGCTAAAACCTGCTAGCTTCTAGATAGGCTACGTCGGAGAGTGAAGCTGTTTGTGTGATTTGTGGAGAAATGTACGGCTCCAGATAAAGTCACGTACTAACTCCCATTCACTTCTTTGCATGCGTCGAAGTTGATATTGTACCGTTCTTATAAATACATCCATTGTGCAGTGGCTGTGCAGAATAGAACGCACATTAGAATGGAACCAGGATGGTAGAATTCTTCTTCGGGTCATGGAACGGGTTATACTACCTCTCTCCTTCGCGATGAAATTTCGATCGGGTTGACTGTTTATTGTGGTATTTATATGGAGCATTTTCTTTCGGGTTGTGCTTTTAACCCGATTCCAATCAGAATAATAGGGTCCATGTAAACGCAGCTAGTGTTGACTGACTGGGTTTTAATCGCTCCAGTATTTAAAAAATGTGGGGTCCATGTAAACGCAGCTAGTGTTGACTGACTGGGTTTTAATCGCTCCAGTATTTAAAAAATGTTTTGTAACTGAGTGACAGTAGATGCAGAATTACATGATTAATATTACCACCAGAAATGTTGGTCTTATTTTTATTTATACTTCCACGGATACTACTAATAATAAGAATTATGCTTTAGCAGGGACGATGTTTTTCTCAACTGACAGCCCCCAGTCGCCCGCTCCACACGGTTAACCACACTATGTGTCTGAACACCTAAACCGTAGCCACAAGCCCAAAACCATCACACGGAGAGAACAACAATCACACTTGTTCTTCATTTCCTCTGTCTGGATCTGTTTATCCTGTTTGGAACAGAACAGGGGTCTGGAAACCCCACTGTCCAAATCAGGGTCACGAGGGAGATGCTATCTCACTCGCCTGTCCTTGCCAAAAGCTGTGGACTTGGACAGGGACCGAGGGGAGATGTTCTGCACCCTTATCCCGCGTATCGGATGGGCGCGGGGCCACCATACGTTTGTCGCCCACCGTGTCTGTGACATTGACTAGAGGATCTGGTTGGAGTCTGGCTACAGCCAAACAAGGCTCTCTGCTCCTCTTGCTTTGGCCTTCGTGTGGCCTCAGTGTTTGCATGTGGATGTGCGTACTGGTGCATGAAAGGTTTTGTCAAATGGTTTTGCACAATAAACCAGACACTGGAGGAAATGTTTTTTCAGTGTGTGTGTGGGGGGGGGGGAGGTTAACAAAAGTGGATTCTGTCCTAAACTAATCGTGTATCATTTACTTATTATATTGCGTTCAATGTTCTTTTCTTCTAAAGACAACGTAGTGTTAAGAATCTGCCCCCTTGATCATCTTTTCTCTTTATTTTATTTGACTCCTAAAGTGAATTTGACATTGCCGATAATATAATCCCTTACTTTTTAGGTGTGGCAATACATCACGTTGATGAGACGCATATTCTTAATTGACTGCCCTGGTGTTGTCTACCCTTCTGAAGATAGTGAATCTGACATTGTCCTGAAAGGAGTGGTAAGTCATTCATCCAGAAAAATGGTGTGTGCGTGAGTAGTGTTTTCAAGTACTGAAGTGCAGCCCTGTTGACTCTGAATAAGACCCATTTGTCTATGATGTGGAAGAGTGAGGTTAGACACCATGTTGTAAGGCAGTAAATCACAGCCTTTGTTCGATATCATGTAAGTCACCTCACTTTGCTGTTATTGGCTCTGGAAAAGCGGGTGGTCTCTTTTTTTTCTTTTTCTTCTTATTCAGATGTAACTTTAATAAAATGTAACTTCCAAAGGTTCAAGTAGAGAAGATCAAGAACCCAGAGGAGCACATTGCGGCGGTACTGGAGCGAGCCAAGGCCGAATACATCCAGAAGACCTACCGCATTCCCACTTGGAGCTCGCCTGAAGACTTCCTGGAGAAGATGGCCTTGCGCACTGGAAAGCTTCTCAAGGTCAGTGGGTGGAATCTACCTAAATTGACATACAACTTTCATACCAACACTACAGTGATTTGCAAATACAAACATGCAACATATCTTTGGGAACGAGGTTGTGAGGGGAAAGGAAAGAGACAAGTAAATAACAGACATCTTTACATGATTGCAATGTGTGTTAACGCTGACACTTGCATGCATTTTGCAAGTAAACCGTTGGGTCAAGATCTTGAGTGTTGTGCCTGAGTGGCGCGTGTTCTTGTTGTCCTGCAGGGAGGCGAGCCAGACATATCCACAGTCTCCAAGATGGTGCTGAACGATTGGCAGAGAGGACGCATCCCCTTCTTCGTGAAACCACCGGGACCCGAGGGGGAGCCAAATGTAAGCGATGCTAACGTAAAAACTACCCTGGTCATCTCACTGCCACGGCTGCTGGATTGTTGTTGATGGTTGTCGTGTGGGATCTTCAGGCGAAGGATCAACTGCCGGTGGATGGGGCATCTGGGGCCGCTGAGCAAGTGGGAACCGTAGAAGAGCAGGCCGAGGAGGTTCCCCTCCCAGCAGAGCAACAGGCCCAGCAGAACCGACTGGCAAGAGAGAAGGAGCAGGTCCAGAAGATGGTGTCCGGCGTCCGCCAGAACTTCGGCAAGATCAACGTGGCGCCAGAGTTCAGCCAGGAGGACCTGGATCCCGTGGAGATGCCCGACCTGGACCTGTCCGACTTCTCGGGCTCGGACGGCGAGGAGGTGACCAGCGAGGCGGACGAGGAGAAGGAGTGGACGGAGGAGAAGGAGAAGGAGGAGGAGGTGGGGGCAGCTGTGAAGCCCGAAGTCAAAGAGGCGGAGGTTTCTGAGGGCACCAGCGCTCAGCCTGCCACGCCCACCTGCACAAGGAGCTCACACGAGGTTATCCACGATCTGGACGAGAAGATTGCTAAATACAAGCACTTCCTGGACCGGGCCAAGTCCAAGCGCTTCTCTGCAATCCGGTTCGTCTCCTCTTTCCTAAGCCTCGCATATTATCGTCTTGTGTTTTAGTATAAGGCCTTGTTGCTATTGATCCAGTGAAACAACAGCGTGAAGCTGTCAGGCAGAGAGATGCCGTGCACATTGAGGTGATCCATGATCCCCTCTATCCAGGCCCCCGGGGAATTTGGCAGTCGTTGATTTCCCTGCCTGATCAATGGCCTGCTTCTCGTAAACGTTGCATGTCACCGTTCTGCACATTGTAGAGCGGCGAATGTGGGATTGCAGCGCACACGCACTAAATTACGTCAAACCGGAGTAACTCAGTTCTACGCATTCCGGCAAGGCTAAGATGTAAGTTTGGGTTTGAGCTGATGTGTAACTCTTTGCTTCCTCTTAATTAGGATTCCCAAGGCACTTTCTGACAAAGTGTTTGCAGACAAACAGGCTAAACAGGAACAGCAGGCTCAAATGAAAGGTACTGTTTCAAAATGATTATTAGTCTTTGTCTTGCACTTGAATGCTGACCATCCTTAATGTTAAATTGGGTAAGGTTTTGTTATAACTAGCAACAAGTACGTATTATTTCATTTTGTATATATTTCCCAAATGTTTCAATTTAAATGTATCTTGTTTCTAAAATCCATTCCTGCCTTAGTCAAACATTTAATACTATAGCATATATACTATATCTCAGCCAAATGTTTTATAGACATCTTTAGATTTGCCTTTACAGTGTAAGACGTCCTTGAGTGTTTTGAAAGGCATCCTTAAATAAAATGTAGTATTAATAATATTATTTTTAAAAAGCACTATACTTTACCGACAAACTTGCAGGTAAGCCATAGTGATAATGACCTGTCGTATTTACACTCCCCACCGGAAATGGACCTTCCGGGTTCTTTGGTGTTAACCCACTGCCTGTATGTTCCTCTGCTGTGAATGCAGCCGCAGCCCAAGCCGCAGCCCAAGCCGCAGCCCAGAAGAGCAGGAAGAGGAAAGCCAACGAGGAGCCCGTCCAGCAGCCCAAGCTGACAGCGAAGCAGGTATGGAGCAGAGCAGAGTGTTTGGCGTCAGCGTGTCTGAGGGCATCCATCGTTTATACGCGTGGAATGATATGAGAGAGCCCTGTGCCTCTTCCACACCTGCTATCACTGAACTGCGCTGTCTGTCTCTGTTCGTACCCAACAGAGGAGGGCGATAGAGCGTGCGTCGAAGGTGAAGAAATACGGCGTGCGCTATTACGACACCCACAACGTCAAGAACAAGAACAAGAACAAGAAGGCCCCAGCACAGGCCACAGAAGGAAGCAAACCGAAGAGATCAAAGCGCTAACAAAGACACAAATACACACTGGGACTTTTTAAAAATAAATCTTTATTCAAGTGGCCCATTGGCGGGTCATCACAAATATGCCTTCAAGGAAGTGACCAGGCTTGTCGTGTAGCTCTTTGGACTTCCAAAACACTTGTACTACCTGCATTTCACTACAATTGGTCTCCTTCATCAGATATATAATGTACAAGCGCTCTTAGAGTTCAAGGAAAATAAAGAGACATTTATTTTAACTGTAAATCCTACCGTTAAAAAGGCAATAAAATATTTGCTGATTGAATTGAATTCTCAGTTCGGCCGTGGCCCAACTGCATTCTTACGTGTTGTGAAAAGAGAAATACCACCACACTCTGAATACATGAATTATAAAAAGATTAGTTGCATTGTTCCTCTGCTCCGGTTAGTTAATTGTTGAACCCCTCCACCTGGGTCTGGAAATAAGAATGGTTACATGGCATTAATGTTCATAAGTATGCTCGTAATGCTGTGTTCTGTTCAGATGAAGTTATGGCAGGGTTAGTTTTCGAAAGCGCTTGCTAACGTTGAGGTCAAATCATAATGTCCCTGTGCTGCCCCACACATTGAAACTCATTGGGAAGCAAAGCATACAGTAGTAGCCTGCTACGGCGTTGTTGTGAGCGGGGTTTGCCACTAGGTTCCTATTTACAGAGCTGTTAATGTTTCAGATAATGATATAATCAACACCCACAAGAACTAAGCGAAATGTGAGGAGATATTTGTTGAATTGTTACCTTACAATTAGCTTGCACTAGCTGTCTATATATTTAGTCTTAGGCCAGGACTAAAACATAATCTCAAGGAAGATCTCCCTTGGGTAAAAAATAGTTATTAGTCTAGGAGTAGGCTTAATACCAGTATTTGAAACACAAATGTTGATTTGATCAAACTAATTATTATTAATGCCCTTGTCTTCATAACATAAATTGTTTTTTGTTAATTATGGCACCTTTTTATATAGGTTATAGGTAGGGGTGCACAATATATCGATTCAGTATCATCGCAATATCACCTTGCGCAATATATCGAAAATGTTGCAATATTTTAAAAAAAGCTCATGACATAATAGAGATCGAAAATAAATATCAGTGGCCAAATAAATAAATAAATTACAATTGTTGTATGAGTCCAATATGAATCAGTTGAAAATGTGTTGTTTTCATATGTTATGAATATATTGTAATGCCTTTTTCCAAAACCTTTGTGATTTTAAAATATCGCAATTAATATCGATATTGCAATTTTCATTATCAATATCGCAATATCACATTTGATCAATATCGTGCACCCCTAGTTATAGGTGACGTCATTGATTGTAAGATGACACTGACAAACTAAGCAAATATCTCTTCACGGTCCGTTAGCCATCCGATCTGTGTGCATGCTGGTCTTCCTACACAGACCTGGCTCTAAATATTCGGAACCAAAACAAAGTGGTGCAGACCACATCACACAACACTATCCTAGCGTTGTCAATGTGTATCCAATTTGGGGGGGCAGCTTCTCATGTTGATGAGGTGTTTTTTGTTTAAACTGATATCAATATGCATGAATATGCCAGAGGACCATTTAAACCATATGGCTGCTAACCTTGAGCTGCTGGTTGACTTTCTGTAGGAAAGCAATCTCCTCCCTGTGTTTCTGCTCGTCTACCAGGCGTCGGTCATTCTCCTGTTTTATGATTTCTTCACATCTTGCTTTCTCATCTTTCAGCTGCCTCTCCAGGTTGTTTTTCTCAATCTCCAGTTCATAAATCTACACGTATCAAAAGGCATTATTCAGCACTTCCTCCACACTGACTGGCTTGGATGGAGTAACGGCATGGACTATTGTTGGGGTTGTGTTACGAGTTTAGTGAAACACTGCTCTCTACTGGCTGTCCAGAGGAGGTACAACTAACTGCTTGAAAGTTTCACAATTATTTAGTGAGTCGGATGACACACTTTAACGTACCAATCAATCCCCAGTGTTTCTAAGTATATATTATTTGCATGTAGTGGAGATCATTTTGGATCAATGGTGGATGACAACAACATATGGGATGTATTTTGTATTGTTAGGCCTGTTACCTGACCTGATCCCTGCTATGAAATGTCATGTCTGGAGCACATGGAGTAGACAAGGTTTGCATGCTCCAGAATGTTTGGGTCCTGAACCCTTACCCTTTTCTCCAGGAAAGCCCTCTCCTCTACTTCCTGCAAGGATTTGGTCATGCCAAAGGTCACGGTGCTCTTGTGTAGTATCTCGTAGGCTTGTATAGTCTTCCGGAACTCCTCCCTAACCCGCAGAAGCAGCAGGCCCCTCTCGGAACAGTTGATGGTCACCTGTCGAATGAGCTCATCTGCAAGTACACACAAATTATGGTTGACTGGTGTTGGTGGTGAGCCTCTATTATCATGCAGGACAGGTTTGATTTTGTTTGGTTAATAAACACAGCACAGTAAAGTCCGCTGGAGATTTAAATAACTCTAGCTAGCTAGACATGTACAGGAGAGTTTTCATACCCAATATGGATCTATAAAAATAAATAATAGTAAAAGAAACTAGATTTTTGTCAGGGAGAAACAACTTTTTGTCTAGTTAGGCGGTGTGTCCATGCAAAGTACTGTGCAGAAAATAAACAATAATGATCTTCTGTCCACATAGTAGTCAGAGCCCCAGCGCCGCGGCCTTTACCGAAGCAGTGGGAGTAGAGCTCCCGCCGGATGGGACAGATGCCCGTGTCCTTGGCCTGCCTCTGCTCCGCCTCGGCGTCTAGCTGCTCCTCCAGGCGTACCACGTCCATTCTGGTGCACGGAGAGCTGGACACTTTCTGCATCCACATCTGGTTGTCCTCCATCCACACCCTGCAGTGGTAATGTTTATTATACTCTCTGTGTGTCGAGTGGTGAAAACCAAAGTAAGTGACATTTCTCCAACTTTACAGGTGGGCGAAAATGTTTCCAATTCACATGTGCCTCTTTGACACCAACATTTTATCTATTTCATATAAATGCATAGGCCCACGATGACAATATGAACAAAGCATTTACATACAGTTTAAAAGAAATAAGAATATATTGTGATAAAATCAAAATGTAACATAAAATTAGAATTATACAAACAAGGGGTTCAATATGAGATGGACTAAATTTGCGCCAACATTGAGATATGCTTTTCATCAGGTAGTAAAAGCACCTTAAAAACTACGTTATTTTTAGATGAAAACGAGTACATAACACAATGTTTGATCCTAATTGGCATGAGATATCAAATGAGAAGATAAGGTCTACATTACTTAGGTGGGAAAATTGAATTGAGTACGTCGTCAGTTTCCTTGTTGTTGGGTGTCAACGATAATTTAGGTTTTTTGGTTTGTGGCGGACTCGGGCCAATCCCATCCACAGTCGGTTGCTCAGAGCTTGCCACCATATTCCGTGCCTGTCAGAGGTGGAAAGAGAACTAACTTATTCCCCTTAAGTAGCCTGTTAGTTGACCAAAACTGTTGTAATTGAATGACTACGTATTAAAATGTTATATTAGGCTTCTTGAGAGTACAAAGTATTTTATCGCTTGAGGTTACATAAATGGGATTCGGGTTATATTGTAGGGGAGAACGGGGTAAATCGAGTTAGTGGGTAAGATGAGCCATCGACTATCTAGGTACAGGTAATAATCAAATGTTATTATCTGACCACATATTTAGAAAGTATAATTAACATTGGTCAACACATTTTAGACTCAAGCACATGGAGAGTGGTATGAAACCAGAGAAAAATAAATTACTTTGGTCCATTCTGTAGGCTATGTATAACACACAGTTGAATCTAAATTGAAAAATATAAATGCACAACAGCACACAAGCGTATTGTTTTTTTATCTCAAATTAGTTTTTGCCTTTGTCAAATTGATTAATTAATGAATAATCAAGTTTATCTCATTTTATATTTCATATTTCATATTTCATTTTGTGACATTTTAAAAACCTGTTGGGTGGCTCATTTTACCCCTATACGGTATGGTACCTTGCAGTAAGTTGTACCATTGGACAAACTTTTTTTTATTGGCCTATGTTCTTAATAAACCATAATAATTAGATAACGTGTTGCACAACAACCTGAGGTATATATAGCAACTGTTATTTAAAACAAATAAGCGTTTATTTTGCAGTACCTCACAGGTACAATCATCAGATGTAAAAAGATATGGTACGGTACAGTAAATTGCCTAATAATACGTAGTGTGGTAGCGTTATACATACCGGTACTTTTTCTCTCAGTGAAATCGGATTCGCATATTTCAGCAACGACGGTTTTTGAATCATTTTGGAAATTATATTTATGTAAAACGTATTCTGAAACTATATATTCTGAGGTTAAAGGTAGCTGGAGTGCGTCAAGTAAACCCTATACTATTGCGTTTGCGTTGTTACGGCAACGTCATCGTTATGGCTACGACGCTTTGTGTTTTATTTGATTTTTTAAATAAGACTTTTTCCAGCTGTGGTTTTGTACATGCATGGTGATAATAATAATCAGTGATAATGGTTATCATTTATTCGAATCAAGTCATAATCAAGTCATGGTGGGTTGGATTATGTGTGGGTGTGTGTCCTGGCCTGCAGTGCCTGGGGGTTTAGCTTGGGGGAGCTGGTCCATTTAGTCACCTGCACAGTGTCTATGTTCGGTGATGCGCTCCTGGTGCCACATCCTTGGGCGTGTGTAGGCTCGTTCTGTCAATATCTTCGGGGTTCCATTCTCTGACTGAGATCTGGCTGGGGGAAGGTGGCTGGGGAGCGGGTCTGAGGTCCATGGTATTGTTTTTACTAATTTTGTATTGGTTTTAATGACGTTGTAGTGTGAAGCACTTTGTGTTACATTCATTTGTATGAAAAGTGCTATATAAATAAATAAATATTGATTAATTGATTGATTGATTGATTGATTAAGCACAGATGCGAATTCATATTAACCATCCTATAGGAACCAACTTTCATTGTAGGACTAGGAGCGGATTTGTTTTCGTTGTGCTCCACAGGAAGCGGAAGTGTGTTAGGTGTACGCTCATGGTTATGTTGTTCACAAAGTACACAAGTTTTATATCAACTTATACTTGCGCGGTGCGATGACAATTTAGTAGAGGTTTCAATAATCGTTTATTTAAACATGGACAAAGAGAGGAGACCTCGAAGGGGAGAATCTCCGGTGCGAGAGTCCAAAGTTAAGATAAAGCAGGAGAAACTGAGTCCCGCTAGGCCAGCGAGATCACGCCGCTCAAGCTCCAGGTCTAGCAGCCAGAGCCCACCACCCCAGAGGAGAAGAACCAGCAGGTGATGACTTTGTTTACTAATATAGCAATATTTAAAAAAAAACGTGTTTGGCTTGTTAATATTTTAGTTTTGATTGGCTCGCCTTGATTTGAAAACGAATTTGACAAGAATTGGTTCACAACCGTGCCGCTCTACTTATATATACTTATATATTCCTTGTTTGTCCAGCATTCAAATTGCGTTTGCTCTCAAATCGTATTTTTGTTGATTTGGGAGAAAATGCTTTGCAGTTATGACCCCTTAGCTTGGAATGCGTTAAGAAAATTACATAGATTTCAGTAACTTGTACGAATTAACCTAAGACGTAGAATAAATCGTTTTCTGTTTAGATGAATGTAATCATTTGTCTCTAAAATACTCCTAATTTGTTTTGTACCGTTTCGTGTTTTTTATTCTAACATTATATACTTTGTTCCAGCCACGACCTCTTGTAGAATATATTAATAATCACAGGAAATGGATTTGATCAGATATTTTCAGCTCGTTTGTTGTGCTGTCTTAGAATAAATGAGAATTCAGAGTGTCAAATAAATTCGTCTTTTTTCTTCTAATTCTGTAGATCACCAGCAAGAACAAGGGGCCATTCACCAAGTAGAAGGGAGCGGTCTCCCATCACACAAAAGAGCCGATCTCCCAGGAATAAAAAAAGCCGAAGTCCTCACCATGGTGATGTCAAAATAAAGAAGGTGATTACATCATAAAATTAAATTACGTTTATTTCAATCGAATTCCTCAATTTATTTGTGCCATCTTACTTTCCCCTGCAGGAGCGGGAAGAGGAGCGGAGGCGGCGGCATGGCCAGCCCGAGGAGAGACGGAGCCGGTGGGAGTCAGAGCGGCCACGGGAGAGGGAGCGCGGGGAGGAGCGACGCCGCGACCGGGACGGCCAGGCCTTCGAAGAGCAGCAGGCCGAGAGGCGGGAACACAACGATCGCCGGAGGGAGCACCGCCAACGCCTCGAGCAAAACCCCGAAGGGAACTCCCTTGAAAGGCCCGCGGAAGGGGATCAAGGCAGCGACGGCTCCCCGGCTGAAAAGGAAAAGCCCAACTTTGAGCTTTCGGGGGCGCTCACGGAAGACACCAACACGTTCAGAGGAGTTGTGATCAAGTACAACGAGCCCCCCGAGGCTCGTATTCCCAAGCGCAGGTGGCGACTTTACCCCTTCAAGAACGACGAGCCCCTCCCAGTCATGTACATTCACAGACAGAGTGCCTATTTGTTGGGGCGGCAGCGGAAGATTGCCGACATCCCCATCGACCACCCGTCTTGCTCCAAGCAACATGCAGTGTTCCAGTACAGGTGAGAATAACAATCAGCTGGTCAGCGTCTCTGCAGCATTCTGATCGTACATTGATTGTTATGATGATCTGTGTCAGTGGCCTGGTCAGCGAGTGACCTCTAAGCATCATGACATATGAGATGAGGAAGGTGTTATTTTAAGGCCCAAATGTCACTTCTTCCCTGCTGTGGTTAAGTTGTATATTACAGCATCCACCCTCTTCAACGTCAGCAGGAGAGAAGTTATGGTAAAAAAAACTCTTTAGTCTCGCAGAGCCAGCCTCTGGGACACAGCGCTGGCTAACTGAGTCAACTTGACAGATGTATTTTGATTGACATGCACAACGGCCAACTACGTAACTCAATGACCAAGTCAGGCGTTAAACTTATACAGAGGAATTTGTTGCGAAACTTAATAACCCAAGTCTGGCTGTTTGCAGGCCTTGAAAGTGTATTTTGATTGACAGGAGATGTATTTAGATTGACATGCACAACTGAGGAATTTTTTGGGAAATGTAATAACACAAGTAGGCTGTTACTGCTTAAAATATATGAAAAAAACTAAATTAAAGCTGCTATTGGACTGAGACAAAAAAAAACGTATGCCACTTGCCTGATCATTTCTAGAGAAAACTAAAATTAAGTAACGCTTTTTACTACCTATTTTATAAGTAGTGATGCACATTTTTTTCACCCGTCTCATTATTACTCATGGAGCTAATTTTTCACTCCACCTGCAAGTCTATATGTAAATAATAATAGAAAAATATGAGTAAATGTAAGATGCATTGCTTTGATAAATTATTTTACAAAAATATTTTTAACATTTGAGTTTATATAATATATACATCATGGTTCTAAGTGCCCAAAAGTGTTAGAAATATTGAGAAAAGTAGGGGTATATATGAACATGTTGACAAGCTCTACACACAATTATAATTTACTATCTCTCACATTCTGTCCCCTAATGCCTGACTGAGTGCAACCTGGCAACCTGCGAGTTGTTTTTGTAACTTAACCGTTGGTTTGAGCTGACTTATTCATGGATCACCAAACTTTGGAGAATGCGATGAATGTGTAATATTGCAAAATCTAGTTCGTGTAAACTGTATATGTTTTACATTTATATTTATCACGATATTAAGCTTATATTTGTGTCCGCGCCAGCCATTTAATTGACTCTAAAGATCACTTTTCCATATCGACCATTAGAAAGGAAAATCGGGCCACCACCGATCTCGTATTTTGAGTGGAAATTGTCTGATTCCATCATATTGCATGTATTTGTGGTTCATAGTTTGCAACTGCCAACGAGGGTGTAGACATTTAGACCCATTTTACTGTTGCACTGTAGGTAATGTAGTTCTGTTTGTGTGTTGTGGCCCTTGAGACTGGCGGAGTTCACGCGCGCCGACGGCACCACTGGGCGCCGAGTGAAGCCCTACATCATCGACCTGGCCTCGGGCAACGGCACCTACCTGAACAACCAGCGCATCGAGGCCCAGCGCTATTACGAGCTCAAGGAGAAGGACGTGCTGAAGTTCGGCTTCAGCAGCCGGGAGTACGTGCTTCTGCACGAGTCATCCGACACGGCCGAGGTGGACGCTAAGCAGCAGCAGGAAGACGAAGAGGACGAGGGCGTGGACGAGTAAACGTCACCGCTTTTATTCGACGTCGCGCCGAAAGCGACTGATGACGTTGGGGATCGGTGACGTGCTAGAGCAAGGCGGGGTTGTTTGTTCTGTACGACAAAACTGCTTTAACCTGCCACAACTGTTCTCAGGTTGCTTTGATTAAGATCAATGTAATGACTGTGATCAAAGCTGATTTCTTCTTTTTTTATTTTATTTTTTATCCACCTCTGACCGTGTTTACAAGAAACACGCGTGCTTAGTGCCAGATGTATTTATCATAAAAATAAAACTAGTAGCTCTATTTTTGGACCACATCATTGAGTACATTGCTATAGCTGTATGCTACCCTCATGTTAATGTCCAGTCTGTCTGTGTACATTTGCAGGATTGTCACTGAATGTCACTGTCAATCATGGCTGTTGGTTGGCGCAAACAACATGTTGCTTGTATTTGTATTGTCTATATTTTGTGAAGTAGGGCAAATACAGATGTTAAGTGATGTTTGTTTGGTCATGGTGTCACTATATCTCCTGCTAATTAATTTTATTTTTACTGGTTTGGACATTGTAGGTTTGTTTTATAATTGTAAATAAAGACACTTAATTGTATATTTCGTTTTATGTTTTTGGATTTTACAAGTTAATTATAACTACCTGATATATTAGTGTGGAGTGGGGGAAACATCTGGGACATTTTACAAATGTATCTAACTGAAATCTAAGCTCATAACTCTAATATCTCAGCACAAAATGTTTTCCAACCCTCAGCCCCAATTACAATACCTAAATGTTGGGGATGACTTTCACAGGCAGAACTATTTTAATGTGTAAGTGCACCTCAGCTCTGAGCCTGACTCCACTCACTACAACGTTAAAACATGCTAATGGAGCTGAATGAGGGGATCGGCTTAGAGGGGGAACCCCGTTAACGGTAACTCTTTTGCCTTATAATTATAAAAGGCGAACATTAAATCATCAATTCAGACAAAGCATTCTATAGAATTATTCACACCCGTAATGTAGCCTAGTATTTTCTTAGTTTGTGTACCGATGTGTGTCTGCAGATGGCGCGCTAGAGCTTCGTATACACTTGGGGTTTCACAATTGGGAAAACAGGCGTGTCGACGTCGGGAATGTCCCCTGTAGGAGAAATTGTCAGCGGAGGCGGCGCACCTGGGCAATTACAAAATCCAGAAACTGAGCAGTCTTTATTATACGGAAACTGTTGCTGACCAGGCAAGATGGTCCAGGATACGTCTGAGTAAGTTTCACTCGCCAAAATTGCTAAATGTATACGACAGAGCGCAGGCGCATGAGCCTCCACCGCGAGGTGAAAAGGAAGGATCCAGTCTGGGTGTCCGCTGGAAGTTTGTGGCAGGACTCCTTGGCCATAGATCTCAGCAGCTCCAATAAACAACCCCTCTCTCCACGCAATCGAAACAGGGCCGTAAATGTGGTTTACATCGTTGTTGGGCACGCGTCATTGCCACAAACGGAAGAAAACCTGTCATTGAAATGTCTGAAAGAAGCATGCTCGGACGTGCACGCCGTGTTCAAAACTATTTCATTCGAGAAAATATCTTTCGGGACGACCGAAGTC
This sequence comes from Forbesichthys papilliferus, assembly GCA_025399855.1. Lineage (NCBI taxonomy): Eukaryota > Metazoa > Chordata > Actinopteri > Percopsiformes > Amblyopsidae > Forbesichthys > Forbesichthys papilliferus. The sequence continues at coordinate 23,336 of JAODOY010082372.1, read as the reverse complement.
CTGGATAGCTTCTACAACGCAGGCAAGTGCAGGCATGTCGCAAGGTACCGTAGTAGGCTATAGGCTGCTACTTGTAAACAGTTGCGCCTACTGACTTTTTCTTCTACTTTGCAGACGTAGCTGTGGTTGAGATGAGTGACACCTTCTGTCAGCCTTCTCTTTTCTATCATCTTGCCGTGAGAGAAAGTTTCAGCATGACAAATAACATCATACTTTATTGCTACAAGCAGGACAGCGATTTGCACAATAACAGCGACCTCAGGGTAACTTCTACAGAGTTCCTCCTATTAAATATGAAATTGGCCTACCAATAGGCTATTATTGATGATTGGCTCCATTCCTTCACATGACATTTGCTTGAAGAAGTAGAATATTACAATTGGAAGTGTTTTGTTTTTTTTAAAGTAAGTAATAAGTAAATATGGCTGGATTTGATGATGCTAAAGCTATATTTTATGCACAATATAATTTCCACAAACCTTTACTGACAACTGCCAACCAAGCATTAGACTGTAAGTTTGGTCAGGTTGCTGAGCACTTCATTGTGTTAACACGGATACATTTTGAGCTTGCCTTTTGTCTTTATTAAGGAACAGTGTGGAAGCTACACGTTCATACCATACATCGTATCGCCTCAAGGCAAGGTGTTCGCTTGTGATGCTGGCATGATGAAAGGCATCCAAGATCTGATGCAGCCCAGCTTCCAGCTGGAGCCCCTTCTCACACCTCTGGTGGATCGACTGGTACAGCTGTTGGATACGGTTCACCTACAGTCCAGGTCAGGCACAGAGCCCAATTAATAGTAGATGAATATTAGATTACTGCACAAAACAATTTGAGTTCTAACCAATATACATGTGAAACCTCATTCAGCTGCAGTGTTACTTTAGCCAGTATTTACCATTATAAAGAGGTTGTACAGAGTATAAAGTGTCTCGTGCAGGGTGAACTGAACAATAACCGCTATCTAGCGATAATAATCTGTAGCAGACGCTTTAGTACTTGGGTGGTGCCAGGAATGTTGGAGAAGACGGTTGATATTTGACCTCAAAACAAAAGCACCCTTCAATGTCTCCTCAAAAGTTTCACTCTTCCCAAATTGGACTTGTATTGCCAAGGCTAGGATAGTGTTGTTGGGTTTGTTTGTGTTCCCATGTACAGAGCCAGGGCTGTGTAGAAACCCCAGAATATGATTTCATCACGCACACTGAACAGACAGCTAGCTAGGGAAAAATGTGATCTGACAGATTTGGAGCACTTTTGCAAAGAAGAGTGGGCTAATATTGCCACGTCAAGATGTGCCATGCTAATAGACTCTTACCCAAAACGAAAAAAAAAAGTGCTGTAATAAAATCAAAAGGTGCTTCAACAAAGTGATAGTTTAAGGGTGTGCACACTTATGCACCCAGGTTATTGCAAGATTTTCATTCCACCCCAGTCCCCTCGAAGATTTCAGTTTGTTTTTCAATTGAATTGTTCACATTATGTCACATTAAAGGTGGAAAAAGATCTGACGTGATTTATCTTTGTCTCATTCTTAAACATCACAAAAACCTGGCATTTTAACAGGGGTGCCTAGACTTTTTATATCCACTGTATGCAACTAAGCACTCAGTAAATCTCAGGTGTCTGTGACTCATCCTTGTTTAATGACAGCGAATACTTCCGTGAGTCGGTCCAGCACGATATCCGTGCGGCCCGGGAGCGATTCAGCGGGCAGGAGCTCAGCCAAGAGCTGGGTCGCATCCAGAAGCGCCTGGACACCGTGGAGGTGCTGACGCCAGACATCGTCCTGAACCTGGTGCTCTCCTACCGTGACGTGCAGGTGGAGGGGTGCTCTTTTGTGCACAGAGACGTGCTATCTCAGTGTTGATTGCTACACTTGGTGTTGGCTGTGCAATACGAGAGTCATTATAGTGATAAGACTTGCTGAATGTGGTCTAGCAGCTTACAGCCATTGACCGATTAGCATATCAACATATTAATGTATATATAGGGCAGCTTTAATGCTGATAAACTGGCCCAAGTGCTGTTTTTAAACAAAGATGAATACCATCTTAAAAGAGAACACTAGTTGTCTAAATAAAGTCTAAGATCATTTGTTTTTGGGACCTCTTTTAACTTTATATTTTATTATGTTTTTTTAATTTCACCATCTCTGGAAACCTGGGATAATAATTTACAAAATAATTCTGCTCTCTTGTTTTTAATTTGCAGGACTATGATGCCATAATCAAATTGGTAGAGACTCTGAAACAACTGCCTATGTGTATGGTGGCAAGTCACCCTAATATCCAGTTTCACTATATATTTGCGCTAAACAGGTAGCCGGTTGCCCTCTCTGTTGTACTATGTGATGTTGACCCAGTGTTGATGGGGGAAAAAGTAAGTCTCGTACTTGCTGATCGTTGATCTTCCCCAACCAGGAGGAATCACCCCGGCGATCGCTCCAGAGCCCTGAAAGTCATTCTGCCCATCGTGCAGTCAGAGAACAGCGTGGCTTCAGACGTCTACTGCCTCTGTGGGCGCATCTACAAAGACATGTTCATGAGCTCTGGCTTCACCGACCTGCACAGCAGAGACCAGGCCTGTTACTGGTACGAGGAGCATGTAACAACATGCTCATATTGAGATCAACATGTGCCTGTACGGCTTACTCGCGCACATTTACATGACCTCTGTCAGTGGTCCTATGTTAATTCATGTGTATTGTCCCTACATGAACTAAATATTGTGTTTGGATCAACGCCCCTTGCCAGTGTGGTTTTTAAAATGCATTTGTATGATTGCGTTCCAGGTACGGTAAAGCATTTGAGGTAGAGCCAACCCTGCACTCTGGCATTAACAGTGTGGTCTTGCTGATGGCAACCGGCCAGGAATTTGATACTTCCATTAAGCTGCGCAAAATAGGTCCACTTTCAGTTCCACTTCTCCATTGTGTCATTATCAAATATTTTTGTATTCTCTCCTTCCTGATTGGAAACTGTCTATATTTGCTTGTGTAATAGTTTGCATAGAGCCTTCTTAAATGTTGCACGATGGCACACACTGGAGGAGTTTGTTTATGTGCAGGTGTCACCATAAGTAGCCTGCTTGGCAGGAAGGGTAACTTGGAGATGATGAAGAACTACTGGGATGTAGGCTTCTACTTGGGGGCTAGCATCCTGTCTAACGAACACAAGAGGGTTATCCAGGCATCTGAGAAACTCTACAAGCTCAAGGCACCTATATGGTAAGTCCTTAATGCCCACCCCTTGACGTAGGGTTTGTATTTATTTATACGTGGGTGCACAGAGCCATCTTGGTTTGTTTTTTTCTTAAAGTCTGGGATTCAGCTTTGGCCTACTGTGTTTCAAGACTCTACTACAGGAGAGGTGTTTAGATTTACATGTACAATTGCAAAACTCGGTGACCAAATCGGATGTTAAACTTGTACTGAAACTAAACGGAACGTGTCTGGCTGTTTGCAGGTCTTGTAAATGATGTTAAATAAGTAAGCTATGGTTACTGCTTAAATGAAATGGAAGGACGGACATTAGTGATCTTATTGTGATTGACAATGCCAACAGCCAATGAAACCCCACTTCCTGATTGTGCTGACGTTTATAAGGGCCTACTTTATTATATGTTCAGCACGAGTCACTTTTTTCAAAAGAGATATAAAATTTGACAATTTATCTTTTATCGATATAGTTATATTATGCATTTATTCATGAATTTTTCCATTTGTTCGTTTCTCCCTCCATGCCTGCACTGCCCACATGTCCATTAATGTCTAAAAATAAAAAGCCAGGTTTCCTGTTTTTATTCTATATGCCTGAAGATTTAGCCCACATTATAGAAAATACTGATGTGTATCAGTATTCAACATAAATATATTGTGATATTATTTTTAGTCCATATCGCCCAGCCCTAATGTGGCGTAGTGCTAATAAACAAAACGAGCTGCGATTTGTTTAATGCCAACACTGCATCACATGTATCTGGGTAGGGTCCATTTGTTTATTGAATTGATCTGAACAATTCTTTGTTGGTCCTATTGTTGTCTAGGTTTGTTGGCTCCATTATGGAGACCTACGTCTTGTATCGACAGTTTGCCAAGCCACCGGAGGTTGCTTCTTCTAAACATGAGATTATGGACTTTTGGATGGAGCTCATGTTGCAAACCTGCAAACCCACCGTCTCTACTGATCGCTGCCCTGTAAGAAAGCTTGTGTTGCTGTAAGCTAAGAACAGCAGCAACAAACAATGCTCCTTTATGTTTTTCTCTATGCGTGTCACCTAAACATTACTTGATTGCAAGTCTTCCAGGGAAAAAGTAGGATGTAGTTACAAAAAGCATTTATGTATGAAAATACAACATTGGCTACAGCGCATCTTTACAATAAGCATTTATGTATGAAAATACAACATTGGCTACAGCGCATCTTAAATGTAATCTTTTACATTTAAGATGTAAAAGATTTTACATCAGGGTTAGGCTCAACAACCACATAAATCACATTCCAGAACTGTTTTGTAAAAGTATTCTGTGGCAGCCATTTTGCGTGTCACTGCTGTATTTCAGGTGCTCATACTTGAACCCTCCAAAGTCTTCCAGCCTGCAGTAGTCTGTGTGAGCGAAGATGATGAGAGCTGCACTGTTCAGCTGAAACACATCATGCCCTTAAAGGTGTGCACACCCTCAGATATTATCAGATAATGTTTCCTTTTATTCCAACCCAGAGTAAAATACAATTTAAATTCTGTTGACAGTATATTATACAAATGTGCATCTAATTTTGACTTGTGCTCACCAATATTTCTTCATAAAATAAGCTATTTAACCACGTGATTATATTAACATGTTTTGTATTCAACTATAAGGCTGTGAAAATGTAGAACGAACATTTTTCTTTTTGCAAGCACTAAGTTCTTATACTTTCAAATATACGTTTATCAACACGTATCAGCTAAGAGCTTCTGCACAAATAAATATGAAGAGATATCGGTATTTAATTTCATCCATAAATGGGTGTGGCTGTTTGCCTTCATTGTTCCCTGCCTGAGGGCTCGAGCTACATTTGTTAATCCACCTGTTTAGTTGTTTTAATGTTAGATGTTCTGCTTTCACAGAAAGACCTCCACGAGTGGAGTTTTCCAGCCGCAGAGATTCGTGGAGTGAGGTATTGTAATAGAACACTGCATTTGCCAAAATTGTGGGCTATCTTCTTACTTTAGGTGTGTTCAAAATCTGAGACGTGAGCACAAAGGTTGCCAGGGCCACAAATGTCAAGATTAGTTTTTAACCAATTTCTGGTATAATTATTGGAGTGTCATGGTGTTGTACAACATTGGGCACCTGGCGAGCTGTATTTTGTACAATAGCTGAGTTAGCTTCCCCTTCTTTGTTATATACGTACTAGATGACAGTTTAACCAATAAAGGTGAACATTTTCCTATGGTACCTATCTGCAGTGCTCTGTCACACTCCAATGAAAACAAAACATTTCCCTTTTCATTTATTGACCTAATGCGTAATTGATCTATGTGCAAACACTGGATGTTTGCCCTCTAGAATGTAAAGTGGTGGTAAATACAGGTTTATCTATAGGATTATCTACGCTGCTCCCAGCGCTGCAGTTTCTGCTGATGAAACGTACACCTTCTTTTGCCTTGCACGTATTCTTCAAAGGTGTATCCGTTACTGCCTTTTTGTTTGTCCTGCTACTCTAGTGCATCAAAGAACGACGAGCGCAGCTGCTTCCTGTATGTCCAGTACAACTCGGACAACTTCCAGCTCTGCTTTCCCACAGAGCTGCACTGTAAAGGGTGAGCGTCTATTTCCCGACAGCCCGCCTGTAAAAGGAGCAGCACTGACGGACAGTCCTGCTCCTTTTGAAATCCAAACACTGAAGCATCTATAATCTTGAGTCTAAATGTTGCTGTGTTCATAAGCACATGCTTACTGTAAAGATGTTAGTGTTTCTTGTTGGTAATTCCAACCTTCTGTGGATATGCTAGCTTCTGTGAGCTGGTGAACTCTCTGCTTCAGCAGACCGATGCTCCGACAGAAGACCTCAGCTGTCTCGTGGACGAAGGGCTGGAGGTATGTTAGTGTGTGTGTGTGTGTGTGACACACTTTAAATTTCATATCTGCGTTTGCTTTAGTAACAAAAACAAATGCGGCAGAACCAACTGCAAAATCTCTGGGCTGGAAGACTTGTTGTTTTGTGAATACATAAGGTCAAAAGGTTGAAAATCTATCATTTGTCTTCTCCACAGAATCTCCTTGTTGGTTTTTGCTGCAATCTATTTATACACGTCGGGGCCACATTTTTGCCCATAATCGTGAATTCGCTCTGACGAGAGCCGAGGGAGCTCTGCTTAGAAAACAAATCGCTCCATTCAGTCTGCCTTCCCTTGTGAAATTCCGTGACATACTCCTCCTTGTGCACAGATGCAATGTGTGGGCGCCTGGTCTACTTAGGGTTCCCACTGGTCATGGAATTTCTGAAATTTCATGGAATTATAAAAGGTCCATTCAAGACGAATACAATTCTTAAATAAAAAAATACACACACTGTATATTTTTTATTTAAGAATTGTATTCTTCGTCTTGACCTTTTAATAATTCCATGAAATTTCAGAAATTCCATGACCAGTGGGAACCCTAAGTAGACCATTATTTATTAATTATTAACTTAACATCAGGTTTAGTCATTCTTGAGAATGCTTGCTAATGTCGAGCTCAAATCAGAAACTGGGGGGGGTCTTCTGGTCTAATTATTGTTTCTGCCCACCCAGTACATGTACGAGACCAGCGAGAGCGGGGACAAGGCAGTTCTAGGGAAGGGTACGTACGGTGTGGTGTACGCTGGCCGAGACCTGAGCAACCAGGTCCGCATCGCCATCAAGGAGATCCCCGAACGGGACAGCACGTAAGTGGACTTCCCGTCAGTACGCATGCATGGTCATGCAGTGCCTGTTGTTGTTACACGCATCATCAAATGTTAACGTTGATGTTGGAGGTGGTGAAAGCTTGTGTTTTGATCTCGATCAAAAACACAGAAACACCCCTCACTTCAATGCAGTGGCTCTGCCCCACGCACGGGGAATGCATAGCGAAGGCTAGGATGTTGTTGTGTAGTCTGCACCGGCTTGTTTGCACTGTCTACATGCATGTAGCGGAGGCTAGGATGTTGTGGTTGGGGTGTGTGTAGTGCGCACCAGTTTGTTTGTGCTGTTGTTTACAGAGAAGTTGCTTCTTCTGCACACAGAATTGTAAGATAGAAAACCGTGAGGAGATATTTGGTGAATTTGATCACGTGTAATAGCTTAACATTTGTTAATTGGGGAGGGGCTGGGACCCATCAGCATCATCAGCTCCCCCCCCTATATGCTATATAGTTCAGAATGGCACAGAGGGGGTGGAGTCGGGTTTATGAAACCGATTGCTACAGTTCATGCACATTTCCTTTTTTCTTTTTTTTTCTGTTTTGCACAGACATTTCTCAAAGCGACACACAAATAGCTTAGCTCCACTTCCTTATTTATTTGTTATGTAATTTAAATTTAGCAGAATATTACGAAGCTCTGTCTGCAGTGCACAGATCCAATTTCTAGTTACGTGTTTTTTTAAAAAAATTGTATTTTATTTAACCCTCGCGCTGTCCTATGGGTCAAAATGACCCGGTGCACTTGCCAGTAGAGGGCAGCAACCACAACACGGACATAAGACATTCTGCGGTTTGCTCCCTCTGCTGCTAGTCTGCTGAAATGCCTTAGGACAGTGCGAGGGTTAAAAAATAAAAATCTAATTTCATATACAGTATATTTGATAAAATTGTAGATGCCTTGTAATTGCACGGGGGGTTCAGAAAGATTAAAGACCACTGGTCTAAGTACAGTAATGCTAGATCATAATGGAACATGTTGAACCAACAGCACCTCCTCCATCTCCTCCTCCCCCTAGGTACTCACAGCCCCTCCACGAGGAGATCGCCCTTCATAAGCGGCTCAAGCACAGGAACATTGTGCAGTACCTGGGATCTGTCAGCCAGGATGGCTTCATTAAGATCTTCATGGAGGAGGTCCCAGGAGGTTTGACATCCACACACACACACACACCTGTTATATTTTCCTCAGCTCTGTAGTCTAGTCAACACGCACAACAGCTTCTATATTACAGTTTGTCTGTCGTTACACGTCTCTTCACTTGGTCTTCACTTGTTCAACCTCTGCATCAAGTCACGTCGCAAAAGCACATTTGTCATTGTTTTTGGCACGCGCACGCAACTGTTTACGCACGACTCTCTGCGGTTTCCTGTCTGCCGTTTCCTACACTATAAATTGCTAATGACACGTTGATCAAAAATATCTTATTACTGGCGCTGTGTTTAATAGTGTCTCTCTCCCCCCTCCATCACCTAGGTATTAGTTTATTGCCTAAGTCTTCCCTTGCAGATTGTGTCAATGTCACTTATATTTGACTCATGTAAATGTGTTCTGAATTGATTGGCTTGTTTCAGGTAATTCATAGGTAAACCTATGGTGAATGTGAGCAAACGGTAGGTCAGCTAATGACCAACCAGCTGGTTAGGTATTTTAGAGAACTAGCTCTAAAATACCTAGCTCTATGGTGTAATGTGAATTCTGTCCAATTTCACAAATAGAGATGTGTAACTTTGTGCTGTTGAAATATATACACTACTGTGTACATAAGGTTTTGTGCATTTTAAATATTGAAAAACACTAGCCCATATTTCACATCACATGCATACATTGTTCTATTGAGAACTTTTCTAAGCATTTTGACTAGCTTTTTGGTAGACAATGACTACTTTTTGATGGCACTGACATGTTCATTGACATACACATTTGCTTTTGAGAGAGGGTCTAAAGATTTTTAGCAAGGTAAAGGCTTCGCAGCTAAAACAGTGTTATGTTGCTTGTACAAACTGTTTACAAACTGAAAAATATTACTGAAATGACTGAGAAGTGAACTGTAATGACATGTATTATTTTTGTATCTAACTTTGCTTTAAGTATAATTGTTTATGCGGCATTATGCTTCCAGTTGAAGGACACTTGTTTACAAGAATGCAAATCATAACAGCAGCACATCTCTAGAAAGCAAATCAGGATCCTCCAGTGGATTATAGACTTGCATACATTTGCATTTTATGGGTTTAACATGGCTCTCCATGCCATATCAAAATCAATGTGTTCAAAATCGGCCACGGCCCTTACTGGCTTACAAGTGTATGGTTGTAGCACTCGTGTGTCATCAAATGTTAGCATTAATGGTAATAGGTGCCCCCCTCTCAAACCCCCCCCCCCCCCCCCTTCCCTTCCTTGACTACAGTTTAAACATACAATGTGCTCAGTAATATACAGTAGGGATATACATTTCTTGGATACAGGAAGCCTGTCATCTCTTCTGCGCTCCAAATGGGGCCCTCTAAAAGACAACGAGGCCACCGTCATCTTCTACACCAAGCAGATCCTTGAGGGCCTTAAGTATCTCCATGACAACGAGATCGTGCACAGAGATATAAAGGTGAGAACAGCAAATCTCACTTCAGAATAATACAAGACATTCATGCCATGGCTACTTACATGGAATGAAATGGCAATAAAATGAAAAATCCAATGTGTACCACAGGGTGACAATGTGCTCATCAACACATACAGTGGACTCTTGAAGATCTCCGATTTTGGCACCTCCAAACGTTTGGCAGGCATCAATCCCTGTACAGAGACTTTTACTGGTAAACTAGCCTTTAGTTTAGCGTCATAAACCAACCAAATTCCACTTCTCGAGGAACTTCTGGAATACCGTTGGTTGATTTGTAAAGAGTATTCCAGACATGGAACGGGTCAAATAATTTTGGTGAATTCATGGAATATCTGCGAAGTTATGTTTATAGCATGTTTAAATGATTCACTATGTTTTAATGTTACTAGACATGCTTTTATACTTTCAGATGACTCAACAAGTTTTTACAGTATTTGTCTTGATTGTTTACATAAGCAGTAGTACCTATGCGACATACACTTTTAGGTCATGGCAGGTTTTAGTCAGGGAATTTGACATTTGACTTGAAGTGGGAACCCTGTGTGTATGACTGTGCACAGTTGATTTATCATTACTGCATGTGAACTATGGCCACATGTTATGTGGACATACTGTAGTTTACTGCATTTTAATCACCCTCCCATGACGTCTCCACAGGAACTCTGCAGTACATGGCACCAGAGATTATAGACAAGGGTCCTCGGGGCTATGGGAAGCCTGCTGACATCTGGTCCCTGGGTTGTACCATTATAGAGATGGCCACAGGAAAACCGCCATTCCACGAGCTGGGTAGTCCGCAGGCTGCTATGTTCAAGGTGAGCGAGGCCCTGATCCCAGAGAACGCTTCTTTCAGCTTCCAAAATGCCTTTTTTTTTTTGTTTGTTTTTTTTTGCAGCCAGAGCCATGGAAAAAGAGTTGTGCTAACAGAAGTTTGACATTTTCAATGGCCACATTGTTCATGGAGAGGCAAAACAGTTCAAGGAAGTGCTTAGTGGACAGTTTGAATCGATATACAGTATATAACTTCAATTTATGGTAATTATTAGTCAATAAATGCACCGATTTACACTTCCAATATCATTTATAGGGTCATTTTAGTATTTGCAGCTTTGAGGCTCCTTGATCCGCCATTGAGTTCATTGAGTGAACGGAGATGACCCAACTCTCTCTTTACATGGCTCTGGTTGCACCCTGCTCTGCAAAAAAAGAGCAGTTGGGATAGTTTTTTCTTTCTTTTCCAAAAAACTTTTTGTATAAACTGGCATCTAGCTAGCCCTGCTAAAATGAGTTTTCAAACTTTACAAGCATGGCATGAAAAAAATATTTATTTCCAGCAAATCTGTTGCACTAAAATAGTTTCAGTGAAACAGTTTTAGACGTTTCGCTAAAAATCGCTAATATACACCTCCCGGTATTAAGCAACAGCCTCTATTCCTTGAATGCGGTGTCCTAGTAACGGTAAACATGCCCACATCTCAGATAATTCAGATAAAAAAAAACGCAGATGACGTCGGGCGATTTTATGCTCTGAACTGAATATTTTTCAACTTTTAAAATGCAAGGCGCAGCAGGCGTTTAAACGGGAGGTGCCCAGGGCGCATAAGCTGCTGGCAAAAAACACAATTTTCAGCTACAAAGCGATCGGAGCGGTCAAAGAGTGAATTGTGTTCAGTATCTGGGGCTTAAGACCATAGACAATTTTACCTATTGTTTTCAGCCTTTCCTACCAGATGACATAATGTAGGAGGAGTTGACGACATAGAGGAATTGTGAAAGAGTGGAAACATGGGTGTGCCCGACATAACGGTGTTTCTTCCTGATTCATAGCGACGGCAGTACTTGCCTTTCAAAACAAATCAACTGTAACCTTCCCGTCCTAATGACGGGGTGATAGAAGCGGTAATATTACCTTTTTTTTTTTTACTAATGTGGAGGTGTGATCATGTGTACAACTGTTGTAGTAGAGAAGTCAAGTCATTTTTATTTATATACAGTAGCCCCTTATCACATTACGGTCTCAAAGGGCTGCACAGGCCCAAATTTCACATGAGAAACAAAGATACACCTCTAACCTGCTCCTCTGCACAGGCAAGAAAAACCAATTTGTAAAGAATAAGGATGAAACCTTGGAAAGGGACCACAGAGGGAGGAATGCACCCTTCCAGGCCCTTTATGATGCAATAGGAGTCAAGAGGGCAACTTTACAAATGTATTGAATCATATGCCGTGTGCTCAATGTGTCGTAAATACAAACGAATGCACAGTATGAATTAAATATGTTTTGTAATGGTCAGGTCAATGTAATATTGATAGCTAGGCCATAGGGGCTAGCAACATTGTTTCTGACTAATGGACATGAACCCCTTCTTTGTAAGGTGGGCATGTTCAAGATCCACCCGCCCATCCCAGAGTGCATGTCGGAGGAGGCCAAGGCCTTCATCGTCAGGTGTTTCGAGCCAGACCCAGACAAAAGGGCCACGGCCGTGGAGCTCCTCGGGGACAACTTCCTCAGGAGTCCCATGAAGAAAAAGGCCAAGCCGCTGCATGTGCACCTGCCCAACGACATGTTTGCTGGTAAGAAGATATCTCAACCGTGGCTCACATAGTGGACATGGTTTTACCGGGGTGCACATACACACCCACGGCACGCGTATTATTGCTGATTTAGGCTTGACCGATTCAACCGTCTAAAATAGAATTATCCAGTTGTATCATTCTCGTAATATGTATATTTTATAATGCCCTTGTAATACAGGGTTTACTTTCATAACAAGACTGACATGAATCTAATGCAGTGCTTTATTTGCGTATTTCTGTCTTATCGTTTCTTTTAAGCAGTAACCATAGCCTACTTACTTATTTACAATACCTGCAAGCAGCCAGACTTGGGTAAAGTAATTACCCGGGTTTTGTAGTTGTGCAAATGTCATGTCAATATGTCATGTCATAATGCCTCTCTGCGAGGCTAGGCTTAAAGTAAAGGCTAGCCCTGCGAGGCTAGGCAGTCATTCTAGAACGATTATTAATTTCGAGCTCAAATCAAAACAACAATCATCCACGGCCCTCTGCCGAGCCGCTCCAAATATCAAAACGAATTATGAAGCAAAGCGTAGTAGTACATATTTTTTGAGGTGAGCAGTTTTCGTCACCACTTTGTATATGTTCCTACTTATGGAGCCAGGGCTGTGTAGAAGCATGCAATTATAATTTTTCAGCATGCACAGAGAACAAGGAGATATTCGGTGAATGTGATCAAGTGTATTCTCTTAAAATTGGCTTGCAATAGCTGACTATATCTTTTTTTTAAGTAAAGGCTGGCTCGGCCAGGCCAGGCTTTAAGTAAAGGCTGGCTCGGCCAGGCCAGGCTTTAAGTAAAGGCTGGCTCGGCCAGGCCAGGCTTTAAGTAAAGACTGGCTCTGCGAGTCACACTAACCCGGCCTGTTTAACTCTACTGCAGCCGACTACCAGCGCAGCTTGTCGGTCCCTGTCTCCATCCTCGTGGAGGACACGGACTCCTGCTCGGACGGCAGCAGCCTCTCCTACTCGCTGGACCTCAGGAATCGCAAGTCGCCCCGCCGAGCCAGTGCCATTGCGGAGAGCCCCCCTGCCACCCCCGCGACCGGCAGCTACCTGCCGTGAGTTCCGTTGTTGTCGTTTTAGAACATCAGGGATTGGTTCTCATAGGAAACAGTGGAAAGGTCATGCTTGGGGTGTCCTTGTTATAAAAATTGGCATTTAGTGATTTAGTTAGACAAAGGGTGGAAGGTTTTTAGTGAATATTTGTATAAAGGCCAGGGTGGGGGGGTGAGGGTTCTGCTATTGAGATGAATGGTTTCATAAACAATAATATTCATATTTTAATTGTTGTGTTCGTATAATTCAGATATATATGGTAGGAAAGGTCTTTAATGATTCAGCTAAATACTCATTGTTTGCGAGTAGCAGCCCTCACAGTTAATGCTAGCTTGCTACTTTCAGCCTATGTTGAAGATGTGGTAAGCAATGCTGGAGAAAGATTGTTGGTATTTGTATATTGTATTTGTTTTTTAACACTCGTGATTCTTCTCCGAGCCATCCCTTCAGTAGCAAGCAGCCTTCGCTGCAGGATAGCGCTCTAAAGGTCTGCTATGTAACTCTAGTCCTTCTCCATGTTCAGTGTGGATAACCTCCACGTCCTTGACTCCCACACCACACCACACAACACGAGGAGTTTAAAATTAGTGTAATGTCCATATTATGGCCGGTTTGGATTTCCACATAATACACAGCATTGTGCATTTTGTTATTGTTAAATAACAAAATCATGTAACTGTATTTCTCATTGGATCAGCAGCAACTTTAGGCTAAGTGTTGACTCAACGCATTAGGATGGATATTGCATGACCACAGGGCGCTAAAGTAAAGCAGCGACCAAGACTGCTGTTGTACAACTCCGCTACTGAGGGGGAGTATGTTAATCAACAGCAAGGTGTAATGTGGTGGTCTGTCAAGGTGTGGAGATTGATACATCATAGTCACACCTACAAAAAGACAAACTACAGCACCACATTTGTAAAACGTAACGTTCAAATTCAATATAGAGGAACACATGATGGGTCTAAATAGAATTGCTTGCCTCACAAAATTCTACTGTACAGTACAGGCTATTGTACTTGCAATGCAGACAATGGTGAATATAAAGCAATGTACTTATAGTTTGTTACTGGACAGTTTCGAGATTGACAGTTTGAAACAGACAGACCTGAAAGTTGCTGATTTTACTGAAGCTGAACTTTACAGCACCGGTAGTGTACTGATTTATTGACAAATTAATAAATCAATAATAATGCCAATGCTTATGTCTTCACACAATGTGAAAAGTACTAATCATTGTTTGGTGTTATAAAACAAAGGGAAAAATACGTTAAAATGCGCTTTAAAAAAAAAAAGTTTGGCTTATGGTCGTAACATTCAGTGTCCTACGTATTTATTTTAGCTTTCGGTAACTGTTATTGTATCCAATGACTGTGGAAGTTGTTCCAGATATCTAATGTGTATTAATATTTAGTATGGGGGATCCTCTGCTCGACATGGTATTCAACATGATGACTCCAACACACTCCAACCACTGCATTGAGCGTGAAATCGGAAGTGTCGCCGTTGGTTACGGAAGAGCCCATATAGAATCAGGAAAAACCGTGGATACTTGCTATAAACCATTGTTATGCTGTGTAGCTGTAATACATGTCCCCCGTCCCCCATTCTTGGCCTCCAGGATTCCAGAGGACTCGTCCGGAGACATGGCCAGCCCATGTCCCTCGGGGGAGAACATGGGCCTTTTCCTGCTGAGGAAGGACAGCGAGCGGCGGGCAACGCTTCACCGCATACTGGCGGACTACATCCACATGCTGGTGTCGAACATACAGGAGATGCTGCCGCAGGTGGTTACCGTGGTGACTCTGCGGTTACCGGGAACTAGAGGACACTAAAGCCATGTACAAGAGAGTTGCATCAAACAGAAGTTAGAAATGATCAACGGTCACATAATTCATGTAGAGTCCAGGAAGTGCTTTGTGGGCAATTTGAACCGATAAATACAGATGCATAACTGCATTTTTTTGGTCCTTAATAGTCGTTAAATGCATACATTTACATTTACAATATATTTTATAGGGTACTTCTAGTATTTGTGGATAAGTTCCGCAAATATATCAAATATACAGCATATCTTATTTACTGTGCCCTTTTCTAATTGCCTGCCAGGAAAACTATCATTAATCACAATCGGTGTTGATTTGGTGGTATACACACTGGACTGTATACACTCATGTTGGTAAACTCAACTGAAACATTGCATATAAAACTTTAGAAAAGAAATCTGTCATGTTGAATCCAATTGAATATAATTTATAAATTAATATATAAAATTACTTTTTATTGCAATAAATCAAAATAAGGAAATTGGAAAGTGTTTATTAAAACCTCTCGCAAAAGGGGAGACCCGGCCAGAAGATAATACTATTTTCGGGGGGGGGGGGGGGACTTTGGTGTGGAAAATTTTTTGGGAACCCCTGAGATCGATGACATTATGTATAAAATGTGTGACCATAAATTATTATAGTGTCTCTGGGTATTGTCATAACCAACTGATCAGCACAATTAATGTAGCTGAAGAAATGCCTTCTGGGCACGATGAGGGAAGGTTAATATGATCCAGAGCCATTGAAATTGACAAAATAGTTCCCGGAAGTTAGCCTAAATACTAAAAGTACCACATACATAGTATATTCAAATTTCCCACAGAGCATTTCCGGGAATTATTGTTCTGTAGGTTTTGCCTCTCCATAAACCATGTGACTGTTGACAATTTCAAACTTCTGTTGGCGTAACTCTGTTATTTCCATGGCTCTGGTATGATCTCATCTTTCCTGTGAAAGCATGGTGACGGAGGCACACCTACTGCAGAGCATATCTCTTTGCTGATCGGCTGCCTGCGTGAAAACATCCGCTCCCCGGACAGGAAACTGCTGACCAGAAGCCTCCAGGACCTTCGTTCCACGATGGTGGCGGACGCGGTAGCCCTCAACAGCCTCCAGGCAGTGCTGTTTAGCTTCCAAGATGCGGTGGGTTCACTTTTTATGTGTTTGTTTATTTAGCATAGCTTCTTCTGGAGGATGCACTCAAACCTCAGACAAAGCATGTAGCTTGTTTACTTGTTTTACATTGCCATGTATTTAATAATTTAATATATTCTTTTTCATGTATTTATCTTCATAGTACGTTGTAGTATGTTATAGTATTTCATATAATACTTCACAATACTTCTTTCTTTTTATATTGAGTAGGCTGCTTTTGAAATGTATATTCATACTACTAATTACTCTTCTAGTTCTGATTATTAATTGGTCTTCCATTTATCTGGCAATCCCGTAATGCAGGTGAAAAAGGTTCTGAGACAACAACAGGTGAAACCTCACTGGATGTTTGCCCTGGACAATCTGCTGAGGCAGGCAGTGCAGGACGCCATCACTGTTCTGTTACCAGGTAACGCTCGGAGTCCATCACTGTTCTGTTACCAGGTAACGCTCGGAGTCCATCACTGTTCTGTTACCAGGCAAAGCTCAGAGTCCATCACTGTTGTTACCAGGTAACGCTCAGAGTCCATCACTGTTCTGTTACCAGGCAACGCTTGCCCAGAGTCTACGGCGGTTCCTCCTCGCTCAGCAGTTAGGACTGAATCTTCTGTAGAACATTAACTGACAAGCACACAGGCCAAATTGCCATAGGCCAGGAATAACCCACATCAACTGCAGTCAACAACCTCTTGTATCTGCCCTTCTTTCCCAGGATTCCAGGAGTCATTCCTATCAAACATCTAAATAACACGCATATGCCTTTGCCCAACCATGCCACTCACTTTATCTTTGTTCCCCAATCCCCCCCCCCCAAATATCATTCAGAGCTGAAGCTAGAGATGCAGTCTTCCTTTGAGATTGACGACGTTATAGCAGAGGAAGAGCGGCAGCCCAGCCAACCAGAGCCAGCTGTAGTTCCCTCAGTTGGCCAGGTGGTGGCACCAGTAGACGCACAGCAAACGTCACCCAACGAGCAGGTTCCAGCTGACACCGACCCCAACTGCCCTACAACACCCTCCTCGATAAACTGTCCCTTCAGCCAGGAGCTGCGAGACCTGCGACTAGAAACTAGAAGGTTCTATTTAATTCCCCTGCAGAATAATGGAATGCAGGGTTCCAACTGGTCATTAACTTTCTGGAATATTATGGAATTAAAATTTCTATTCCAGACATGGAAAGTCAGGGGATATTTAATTTATTATTTTAACGTAAAATCATGGAATATCACAGTATTTTGTTTTGCAGCATGTTTTATATTTTAGAGGTTGTTTATAAAAATGTCTATTAGAATGTAAATGTTTTATTAGGAAAAAACCTCTTGAGATGAACCATCTCGTTTTCAAGAGGGTCCTAGACACACACACACAAAACAGTTACATTCAGACAATCGCTTTCCAGGCTTAACAACTTCCCATCCGCTGATTCCCCTAAGATATATCAGAACATATACAGTAATTATAAACAAGCATATATTTTATAATGTATGGCCTTCATATTGTCAGTAATTTGTCAATGTATAATTATAAGCACAAGCAGGTTGAGATGGTCTGATTGTTGACCTAAATAGTGCCTATGTGAAATATCATCACAGTATTTTTCGGTTAGTTTATTTTAACCATGCTGGCTGTGCCTTTTACACAGGTGGGTTTTTATTTATAATTTTTTTCCCTAATGGAAATTCAGATTTTGAGCCAGGGAATAGTCAGGGAATTTTACGTTTGACCTAGACTGGGAATCCTGAGAATAATGGTTTTGTTATTTTGCAATCAGCTGTACTAGCCATTACATGTGTTTGTGTATTGGTGCCTATTGTGTGTCTCTAACGTGAGGTGTATTGTTGCATCTGCAGGCTGTTGACCCGCCTGAATGAGACGGAACAGGAGTACCAAGACCTGGTGAGGGAGGTCATCCAGAGGAGACAGGTGCAGATTGACAGACTGAGGGAAGGGCCTTCTGCTACAGGTAATTTAGATGCGTTTACTGAAAGCATCATAGGGGTTAGGGTATGCCTGTGTATTCATGATACAAGGGGGCACTATTGCGATACTGTAAGCAAGGCCATGTGTTGCGATATCTAATTTGTGGAAAACTGTAATGGCAATGCTATGACATGCTACAGTGCTAATGTGTGATGCCACTGCATAAAATTACAAACACCTACGTGAACTTGCTCAGGGACTGCGAATGGAAATGAGCTTTAATCTAAATCTGGTAACAAGCATCTTTCCTCTCTTAAGGCTAATGTATTTCTACATGGTCACTTTTTACAAAATGAGTAAAAAGTTTTTTTGTTTTTCATCATTATTTCGCGATACTCAGGTCTCAATATTTTCTTACATTCCCACTTGTGATTATTCTGATCGCACGAACCCGAATCCAATTATTCTCTAAACGGATACTCGCAGCAAAATGAAATAAGAGCTTGCCAGACAGAAAACTTGTATATAAGTAAAACATATAAACATAAATAGTACAAATCTGAGAAACGGCTGCAGTGGTGACTTTTTCTGAAGCGTCTTATTCTGCCTTGTATTTTTGAAGTGCGTTATTGTGAAGTGTGTGTGTGTGTGTGTGTGTGTGTGTGTGTGCGTAATGAAAGTGCCTGCCCTGATGTTAAAGGCATAGTCAGCTATTGGAAGCTAATGCACCTTTTTTTTTAATTCACCAAAAAAAATCTCCTAATTTTGCTACTTTACAGCTTTCTCTGTACAAACATCTAGTCGGTACTTCTACACAGCCCTGGCTCTGTAAATAGGAGCATAAACAAACACTGTACACAACAACAACATGCCCTAGGCTTCACAATGCATTTCAATTTGTGGGTCGGCGCTTCTGAGGGAGATTGTTTTGATTTGAAGTTATAGTAGCAAGCCTTCTCATGAGTGGCCTATTCACTGTTGACGGTAAATAATAATCTCGGTGAAGATAACCTCGGCCCAGGCTACTGTTAACAAGCTGCAGCATGTCTTAGGAATACCCAGCCCTGCTGAGAGACCTGGCCTTCATCACCAGTTTGTCTGTGAGTCACTTCCAGGGTGTGGACGCTGGAGACTATCTCCTCCTTTGCCGCACCCGGCCCCGGGGCTGTGGATTTCAGTCTGACTGGTTTGTGACAGAGGTGTGGATCACTGCATCACTAATTCAGTGTGTTCTAAGCTGATCTGTCGGTTGGAACGGTGATTTGAAATACTCAATGAAGCAGCACTGCTTGTATAGTTGGTGTTTTTTAATACTTTATTTATAGAGTCAGTCTGAGACCAAGGTCTCTTTTGCAGCTGAGCCCTGTGTACAGACACGGTGGGAACCTCCAGTGAGAAAATAATACAATGTGAAAGTGCCAATGAATACATTGCAGGAGAGAACCTGCAGTTTATCGAATGGCAACCTGAGGCTGGCTGCAAAACGGAGTCAAACCCCCATAGACTCCAATGTTAAAATGTCTGACTTTACAGCAAAAATAAACGAACATGATTACATCCCGGTTCAAAAAACTGTTTTGGTCTTTATGGCTAGTCTCCCTGTTCAAGACAACTGTACGGGAGGGGATGTAGTTGAATTTTATTATAACTCATCAGTTGATATATAACTTTTTTGTGATTTATAACTGTGCGGCGCACAACCTCACAAACCTGATTGCTTTAGTTTTAACACTTCTCACTGAGCTTAATGGTAGGCCACGGTACTTGAAACAAACCGGGTCTGAGCCCATATGACCACTGCGGTGCTGCAAATTAATGCTAGTAGTAAAGGCAGGGTTACTCTATTTTGTCTTGCTAACAATAGCCCTCCGTGGCGCCGCTCCACACACTCAAAAACGCATTCTGAAGCAAAGCGTAGTATTACGGCTTTGCTGCTGTGAGCGGTTTTCGCCACTATTTACGGCACCAGGGCTGTGTAGATGTAGAAGTATCAGATTGTTTTGTTTTTTTTCCAACACGCACAGAATGGTAAGCTAGCGAAATGCAAGGAGATATTTGGTGAAGTGTATGTTATTTTGTTATTATAGTGAAGTATATTAGCTTAGACATAGCTGACGCTACCTTTTTTTTTCTAAAGGCGCTTGTATGCTACCAAATGTGTGGCCTCGCACAACGCAGGCGAGGACAAGCATTTGGGCTGCTCCATGTGTTGTAGTATAAAATAAAAACCTGATTTGTATAGCACCTTCCATACACACTGTGCAACTCAACATGCTTTACAGTTAAAAACATTTGAAAAACAAAGGATGAACGGAACAAATGTAATTAAATAAAAATAAACAGAAAACTAGGTAAGCCATGAAAATACTAAAAACCATTGGTGTACGTACACTGGGCCTTCCGCGTAATTATTTAGAGGAACTTATTATTATTATTATTATTATTTAGGAACTTATTATTATTTAGAGGAACTTTAACCACTGGTTAGTCTCTAGTCTCAGCGCCTTGCGGGCAGCGTTGGGCAAAGTTACTCAGGAATTGTAATTAGTTACTATTTACTTATTACTCCTTCAAAAAGTAATTAAATTACTTTAATTATTACTGGATGTTAAAAGTAATTTGTTTTGTTACTAGTTACATTGCTATATTACTTTGACAATCACTACCCTGTCTCGCCCCTGACGACCTGTGTAGCCAGATCATTTTTTAATTGAATCCTCTTCATTGGAACAATACTTAACTTTAAGAGTCAATAATCAGCCAAAGTGAAAACATTGCAGCCTCTCAAACCAGATGATTGGACAGGTTGGTTCAATTAGCCTACCCTACGTTTGCTAGGACCAGAAATATTGTTCTTGTAGCGCAGCATTACTTTATGTAATTACAGTAACTAGTTATTATGAACTAGTTACTGCCCAACACTGCTTGCAAGCATATTGTGTATATAAAAGACATTCTTGGGAATAAGCCGGCTTTATCACTGATTTTATTTGTGAACAAATAGCTATTGTAACAGATTAAACTCATAAGCACTGATTTGTGAGTTCAGCAAGGCAGCCATTGCCATCTGTAGTGGGCTTGTCCCACATATGCGACAAGCTCAACAAAACACTTTAAAGCTACGCGTGATGAGTTTTTACGTGACATGCACCGTCCGCGGACCGGCGTGCTCTGTCAGGATTACATGCTGTATAAAAAAGCATTAATATATACACAGTGCAAAGTATCTGACATTCAACAACAATTATTGTTCTTCTCTTAACTTAGACAATGCCGCTGTACCTCCACTGAGAATGGTAGATTCAGAGGAGAAAGCTCTGGTAGACTGGCTTCAGACTTTCCCTGTGGACCAAGACACTATAGACAAGGTAACAGTCTCTCAACAGAGAGAGGTGAAAATGACTTCACATAACAGTGTGTTCTGTTAACCTGAAGACTAGCTTCTTCATAATGAATATCGCAATTGTGTGGTTTGTTTTCCAGCTGCTGAGTCATGGGTTCACCTTGGACTGTCTTCTCCAACTAGCATGCAGGGATGACCTGATGTATTGTGGCCTCAGGTGAGATGAATCACCTCATGCAAACACATACAGGACACACACTCCCTACTAAAACAACTGTATTTTAATTTGTTTCAAATGTGTTTGTATTGTGTCTGTATATAAATATTTAATTTTCATTTACTACTCATTTATCCCGACACGCCTAATCGCTAAATACTGCTCCATTAATATATCTTTATCGTCAGAGGCGGCATGCTGTGTCGTATATGGGCGGCCATTACGGCTTACAGGAAGTCCCACCTCGGCAGAAGCAAGAACACTAATGGACCATAATGGACCAGAGGCTGCTGCTGCTGCACACACTAAAGTTCTCAGGGCAGATATCGATAGGCTGGTCCTATCACCAGCGTGCTCATAAATACTACTCACAGACTGTTGTAATGTTGAATAATGGGTGCCTTGCCAGACCTACTGAAGATAACGATTTTGGAGAAGAAACAAGTTCTCTTGAAAGAGTAAAATGCTAACGTGGAACATGTTTTTTAAAATGTATCTATTCTTACAGCAAACTAAAGTATTGTAAACAAAACCTGCCTAAAATTATTAATCTTTTCATGATATAGTATTGGCATTTCTAAATTGTTTAACATAATATAAGTCAGCAACATTGTGGTGATAGTTCAACTTAGCGGGACCTAAGTTATGAAATAGGGTATTTAAACTTAACTCTTACTACTACACTGTAAAAATTTGTTTTTTAAGACTAATATGTACTGCTGTTGAGAAGATAACAGCTCAGTGAAATAAATGTGCCATTATATTTTTATAAGCGTGATGTATTTTGGAAGAAATTGCGTAATGGTTTAGGTTTGACACACTACTTTTTATATAGTGTTGACATCACTGGATGTGTGTGAAGGACTACACTTATTCCAATATGTCATTGTTGTACAGTATTCTGAGTGGTCACGCGTGTGGCGGTTTAGTTATTTTTATAAGATAACTGTTTTGTAAGAGTCTTGCTTGGTATGACTCAGCTAAGGGATGTGTCATAATGGTGGCTGTTAACATGAATACCTACTAAGGTCTATCGTGAGAACTTATAACATTTTAACAGCAGCATGTTTTACTTTAGAAGGAATATACTGTAGTACATGCATATACCAATATGATATACCATAATAATATGCCTTATTATGGCTTACATGATAAACTAATCAAGTTAGCTTTTGCTGTCTGTTAACTGCACTTAACCTTTATTCTTTTCAAAATGTATTCAATCCAAGACTGCTCATCAGCTGCCCAGATAACATTCTAGTAAGAGTGAATCGAAATACCAATACAGGTCTGTTGAATCATGACTCAACATGAGCCAAAGTCCATAGCAGAGCCATCTAAATAACAGTTATGCCAACAGAAGTTCGAAATTGTCAATGGTCACATGGTTCATAGAGAGGAAAAACCTATGGCACAATAGTTCCCGGAAGTGCTTCGTGTGTGTAAATAATTTTTCTTTTTGTAGTTAGTAGTCAATAAATGCACTGATTTACATTTTTAATTAAATGTTTAGGGTACTTTTAGCCTATTTTTCATCCACAGTACGCACTAATCAGCTTTCATAGCAGGCATTTCCTATCTAGTTTAATGGCAAGTGAATGCACCTTAGAGAGTATACAACTGCGGCTATTGTCATCAAACCAATCTGACAGCTATTAATTAGTATCAAAAAGAAATTAATTAA
>JAODOY010082361.1:0-15110 GCA_025399855.1 Forbesichthys papilliferus | reverse complement strand
TACACTAAGGTAAGGGGGAACAGGCCTTGGTCTACACTAAGGTAAGGGGGAACAGGCCCTGGTCTACACTAAGGTAAAGGGGAACAGGCCTTGGTCTACACTAAGGTAAGGGGGAACAGGTCCTGGTCTACACTAAGGTAAGGGGGAACAGGCCCTGGTCTACACTAAGGTAAGAGGAAACAGGCCATGGTTTACACTAAGGTAAAAGGAAACAGGCCCTGGTCTACACTAAGGTAAGGGGGAACAGGCCTTGGTCTACATTAAGGTAAGGGGGAACAGGCCCTGGTCTACACTAAGGTAAGAGGAAACAGGCCATGGTCTACACTAAGGTAAGAGGAAACAGGCCATGGTCTACACTAAGGTAAGCGGAAACAGGCCTTGGTCTACACTAAGGTAAGGGGGAACAGGCCTTGGTCTACACTAAGGTAAAGGGGAACAGGCCCTGGTCTACGCTAAGGTAAGAGGAAACAGGCCATGGTCTACACTAAGGTAAGGGGGAACAGGCCTTGGTCTACACTAAGGTAAGAGGAAACAGGCACTGGTCTACACTAAGGTAAGGGGGAACAGGCCCTGGTCTACACTAAGGTAAGGGGGAACAGGCCTTGGTCTACACTAAGGTAAGAGGAAACAGACCCTGGTCTACACTAAGGTAAGAGGAAACAGGCCATGGTCTACACTAAGGTAAGGGGGAACAGGCCTTGGTCTACACTAAGGTAAGGGGGAACAGGCCCTGGTCTACACTAAGGTAAGGGGAAACAGGCCCTGGTCTACACTAAGGTAAGGGGGAACAGGCCCTGGTCTACACTTAGGGAAGGGGGAACAGGCCCTGGTCTACACTAAGGGAAGGGGGAACAGGCCTTGGTCTACACTAAGGTAAGGGGGAACAGGCCTTGGTCTACACAAGTGCACAATTGTACAGAGTCTTCGTTGCAATATTTTGCGTTTCATGATACACAACATTTCAGCAACAGCTCAGCACTGCAGACATGCAAGTCTAGCACCCACACTCTCTAGCACCTTTCTGATACAGTCAATGCTATTTGCATGGTCCTACTGGGCAATACATGCATGTCCCTGGCAAAGAGCCCATCTGGAAGGCAGCATATGCTTCTCCAGAATGTGTATATACTCCTTCTGCTATGGGACCCGGGGGTCAACCGCCCAAGGTGACCCCCGTTAACCGATGGGCTGGGAACTCACCCGAGACCTGCTGCCCAAGAGGATTATGGTCCGTCAACACACAACGTCAACACAAGGAGAGCTGTTTGTCGCACTGGGGAATACATGCACGGGTTATTTACTGAGACGACACACATGCACGCACATACACACAGCTGAGCTAAAGTAAACTCAACAGGATCAGACACGAGCGACACACACACACACACACAGCTGAGCTCAGCAGAGCTAACGTCGTGCCACAGGACCAGGTACAAGCAAGGCACATTGCAAAAGGCTTGGAGCTGCCGTCAGCAGGCATGTGCCAAGTGGAATGAATCGATTCTGAACTGTTGATCGCACTCTGAATTCAGGAGAGGCGGAGCCAGACAGTGGATCAGCCAATGAGGTGGCAGGGGTGTTACAGTGTTAATGTATCCAATCAGAGCTGAGACATAAAAACGATTATAACAGTATTAAGGCATTAGGACTCCACCTATAACATTTAATAGGTGCATGTTATTAAACAAGGCATTTCATGTGCAGCAACGGCCTGGGGAGTCATTACAGGGGAGAAGAGGGCATTTGAACCCATTGATAACTGGGGATGATTAGGTAGCCATGATGGCATGAGAGGCCAGGTCGGATATTTGGCCAGCACACCCCTACTTACTTGAAGTGCTATGGGATCTTTAGTGACCACGGAGAGTCAGGAAACCCGTTTAACATCTCTTCCAAAAGATGGCCCCTACAGGACAGTCCCCTTTACTGCCCTGGGGTATTGTGAATGTAGACCAGAGGGAGGAGCGCCCCCTACTGGCCCTCCAACACCACTTAGCCAGGTAGGGGTTAGGCATCTTGCTCAAGGATGCTTACAGGTAGGGCTCGAACCCACGACATTCACGAACACCCATACGACTATGCTGCCCATGTGGAGAGCAGACGCCTTAGCAAGACATGCTAGAGCCTCCTTGAGGCGTAGGAGAGTGAGGTTTATGTAACTTATTGCACAGCGCTACTGGCTGGCCACCGTTGCATAAGTATCCTTGAGCAACATACAGTATATAACCTCTACCAACCCCTACCTGCTTCTTATAAAACTGTAACTGTACTCCCAAGAAAACACGTACACAAGTTTTTCATTGAACAAAGATTTTCCTCCTTGGTTCTTATTAAAATGATTCTGTCCACACAAGCAGTGTTTGAAAAGAATCTCCGTCCATGTGAAAATGCAATAACATGCTGTCAAGGGCTGTCAAGAAAGAGTAAAGTAAACAAAGGAGATAACATTGCACATGTGACATTGCAATCCAAAAACCCAGTTTTCACTTTCTACATGCTAACACTGAAGACTGAGTTTCTGAATGACTTTCCCTGGGACGCTATGCAAATGGCGAGGACAAAGGGCTGAAATGAAAAATCGACAGTGAGGTTTTAAGTGGACTATATGTAGGTCACTTTGGATAAATGACCTGATTGTAAATTGGGTGTTGCAGCAGGAACACATTGTAATAGCATATTCTATGTGTCGTTTATATTTTATTCGACTGAAGTTAAAGGTAGAGTCAGGGATGCCAGAGAAAGATTGTTGATATTTGAACTCAAAAACACCACTGCCATATTGTGCTCCCTCAGGAGCTCTGTCCCCGAGGCCAGGGCTTTGTAGCAACACCAGATTATCTTTTCAGCGCGCACATAAAGCGGACCATGAGGAGATGTTTATTAGCTTAAAATCGCTGACCGCACCTTTAAGTGTAGAAGAAACTGATTGTTTCTTGAACAGCCCTTGACAAATATACCCAAACCATCGCCAGTAAAACATATTGTTGCACATTAAATGTGCTGCAAATAAACACACATAATAAAGTCCCACACATCCATGGTCTAAAACCAGGACACAATCTCTGTTTATCTTAAAGCACAGTAGCTATCCTAATCCATTTTGCCCTGTGCTGATCTAGCCTGGCTTGACTATTGCGCTAAGATCCATTTTCTTGAAGCCCTGTTCGCATTATCGCTTCCACACCCACCCTGCTGTGGAAACCAGGGTGGGTTAGTGAGATGACAAATTCTCTCCAATAGTTTCAGCACTAATCAGAGGTCTACGCCCGGTAGAAGGCAATGACTGTGAACACTTCTCAATGGGCAATTCTTTTCACTTTTGGGCCACGTTGAAAATGTTAGAGAACTTCATGGGCCACATTACTTTTTTAACCAACATGCTGAAACATTTGAAAATAAAACACAAAACAGCTAACTTTGTTAACTTGCAAATGTATGCATAGATAGGATTTTCCTATGCAAAACCATTTTCATAATAAAACGTAACAGTTCACTTTAACAATGTTTTGTTTACGTAGCAGTAAATAAAGTAACATTCTTCAGAGCTAATTATATTTTGTTTTATTATATTTAAAATGTTTGAAAATGTACCGGGCGGGCCGAGTAGAATGTCTCATCTGCCCCTGGACCTGACGTTGCCCAGGCCTGCCCTAAGAATTACTGCAGGGAAAATGGAAATATTACCTTTTACAAGCGTAATTATTACACACAGATATTTCTGAATAATTATTGTTGTTTGACCTTAGTCTGTTCCTGCATCTGCTTGTCTCCTGACATGACTGCTGTCTGCTCAACTGTTTATTTGACTTGTTTCTCCTAAAGCAGCACGAGTCACAGGTCAAGAGCAGCACACGTATTCACAGGTCAAGTGCAGCACATGTGTCATAGGTCAAAAGCAGCACATGTGTCATAGGTCAAGAGCAGCACACGTATTCACAGGTCAAGTGCAGCACATGGGTCATAGGTCAAAAGCAGCACATGTGTCATAGGTCAAAAGCAGCACATGGGTCATAGGTCAAAAGCAGCACGTGGGTCATAGGTCAAGAGCAGCACGTGGGTCATAGGTCAAAAGCAGCACGTGGGTCATAGGTCAAGAGCAGCATGTGTCACAGGTCAGAGGTCAAAAGCAGCACATGTGTCATAGGTCAAGAGCAGCACGTGGGTCATAGGTCAAGAGCAGCACATGGGTCATAGGTCAAGAGCAGCACATGTGTCACAGGTCAGAGGTCAAAAGCAGCACATGTGTCACAGGTCAGAGGTCAAAAGCAGCCAGCTACACAGTGCTGCATTACTATTGTGACAAAATAAACATTTCTTTGACTTTTCAGGACCTGATCATTTGAGCAGAGCAGGGACCCAACAGACCAATAACAAACTACTCAAAGATGATACATTTAGATTTAATTAA
This sequence comes from Forbesichthys papilliferus, assembly GCA_025399855.1. NCBI lineage: Eukaryota > Metazoa > Chordata > Actinopteri > Percopsiformes > Amblyopsidae > Forbesichthys > Forbesichthys papilliferus. The sequence goes on along the minus strand of JAODOY010082361.1, from coordinate 10,702 downwards.
GACATTTTACCAAAGTTTATTGGGTCCTTCACTGTCACATTGTGTCCAATTACACTCTCCTCATACCCTCTCCAAGTGAGCCAATCACACTGCTTCTTTACTGTAGTAGATAGGCATATGAGTCATAACAATTCATTTTGACAGAATGGCATGTTCCGAAGTGAGACAAGATGAAAGTTGAAATTAAGATAAAATATGCTTTTATACTTCCTGCAGCGAGACCGGGGCAGAGAGACTGGGGCAGAGAGACCGGGGCAGAGAGACCGGGGCAGCGTGCCATGCAGTGTTCAAAGCCTGGCAACGTGAAGCCCAACTAGCAGACAAGACTGCGAGACTTTGAGGAAACGCAGCCCTAACCAGAGCCCAGCATGACCGGCATAGCGAGGAACACCAAAAGGCCTTCACTGACAGAGGAAGGCTGCATCCATGCAGTCGCTGGAACACTGCTTGACGGCAAAATGATCAGCTGCAGATAGAATCACAATCCTGCCATCAGTGGCAATAGCAGCAATACTTATTGTATATTATGTAGGTCAGGGATCTCCAATCCTGGCATGTTGTAGATGCCTCCCTGCTCCAACACACCTGATTCATAATAATGGATCGTTAAAATCCTGATAACGAGCTATTCTTGTGAATCAGGTGTGTTTGAGCAGGGAGGCATCTACAACATGCAGGGCAGGGGCCCTCCAGGACCATGATTAGGGAACCCTGCTGGAGATGATGAAGAACATTTTGCAGCTGATGATGAATCAACAGAGTTGAGACGGCCATCTTCTGGTGCATGTATAGAAAGTGATAGAGATATTGCTAGGTCTGTGTGCTAGGCTATTTGCAGTGATTCTCTCACTCACATTTTAGAACATATTTCAAGATTTTTTTTTGATTACACAACCATGTTTGGTCCCAAACATGGTTGTGTAATCTGAACCCAATAAATGTTTATGGTAAACATTGGTTATTATATAGTGTCCAATGCATATGTTTGATTTCTACATATATTACTCTTACCCGACACAAAAGAAGTTGACCAGTTTGCTGTGATTTTTTCATTTCTGTATCGCATGAATAGAAAAATAAAATATATAAGATACAGCATGAGAAGCTTAAGCATAAAGTGTCAGTTACTCAAAGGCATTTCTGTTACCCCACCTATGGCAGTTTAGCTCATCAAATCAAAAATGAACATTTGTTTAATTCAAACTCATGTTTAAATTTAAGATAAATGTACATAGCGTATACAAGTATGCATACCCCCTAAAGGGAACATGCATATTTGAATGATTTGCTCTTTATGCATTGGAGTCTAGTCACAATTTAAAAGTTGTAAACTAAGGAGTGGTCAAATGTATTTTCTTGACATACAAAACAAAATGTACAAACAAAACAATCTTTTTACAATATGCACTACACACAGTACGCTATTACAATGAAAAAGTTTATTTTGAGAAACTGTTTATAATACAGTACATCGTATATGAATGGTCACAGCAAGGTGCACACCTCCGGAGTTACAGTTTAAAATGGTCAGATAGACAGTGAAGCCTTCAGGGTTAACCTTCAGTGTGTCCAAGCAATACATGTCATCACAGAAGCAAAGAAACATTGTGAGCCTTCAGAGCAGAACACATTTTGAACAAGCTGACGCTTGTTTTGTTACCCAAGTTACTGAAAACACTATACCAACTTAAAAAAAATAGAACATCAGCATGGCCAGAAACATGTAATGAGCTTGACCTTAAAGTGGGAGATAAACATGTCCACCTTGAATGCACATGATCTGATTTACAGCAGTAATGGTAACAGTAATTTTCACTTCTTTATTTGATGTTTTTATTTCTTATTTTTTTTAAAGAATACTTTATATAATAGACTGAAAATTAGTAGCAGGTAATACAAAAAGAAAACCAAAAGATATCTTTGATAGTATCCTGCTGGTTTTATACCTTGTTATCCCACCACAGGTAAAATGAAAAACTGCCGAAAAATGTTGGCCGAGCAAACAAATAATACAGAAGGTCAAAACATTTGGAGCAAATATTCAGTATGTACATAAATGGGAGAGAAAAGATCAAAGGTGTACTAGATCTGAACCAAGGTTGACCATTTGTGTTTGAAAGACATTCAAGAAGCAATGCTGGCTTTAAAGGCTTTCTCTTTTGAGTAAAAGCACATTCTGAATGAGCATTCTTGTTCATTGTTCAACAACACCATGTACGGCCTTCAAAATAGTGGCGATGCTTAAATTCTGTAAAATAAAAAGCTCTCATTCTGAAAAATCCATGTTCATGTGTCTTTTGTTTTTGGTCTGTACGGTCTATTTCCTGGGATTATCGAAATTATCATCATATATATTTTTTATATTTCCTGTGGAGCATTGAAATATATCATGAACAAATATGCATAATAATGCTTTTTGTACAAATACTCATTTTCTTCATTTGAATAGTCCATTTAAGTGAGGAACCTTGAACATGGCTCCCTGGAATGGTTGATTCACACACGCACAAAAGACCAAAAGCAATCATATAAAAAATGTCATCTCCTCTGCCCCATCGTCCATCTTCCTCCACGATGTCAACAGACTACTAGGTCACGATTCCACCTAGAGGGAGAGTGAAGGGCACTTAGTAAAAAAAAGAAGTCTCCATGACGATGATCATCTCGTCTTCCCGATGAGGACAGGTGGAGGATGCGAGGGCCTCCATCCATGTTTCACTGCAGTGCTTGGCCCACTGAGGTGGCTAAATCAAGTCTTCCAACATGAAGGTTTAGCTCAAGTAATAACACCCTCGTGTGGCAGGTTCAGAACAGAGGCTGATACCGCATAAGGTCGTACACCTTTGGCCATTTGGTAAACAAGTGGTTAGAAAAAACACTTCAGCTCGATTATCCCTGTTAAGACCGCCCTGATCTTGAAAACGCCACATTTGGGTAGCGCTGCATACAAGACCAGTCTGCAAGCTAGTCGAAGTTGAAAACACAGCTGGTGCCAATAGGTGTCATTCAAATAATTCTAAACTAATCATAGAGGCAGAGCTTGTAAATAAGTATTGTTTGAATTTTGAATGGGCGGGGTCTAGTTTTGATTAATCTGGCTGCATAAAAACACTAACTACAAGACAGGATTCATCTTTGACATACTACTAACGCACAAATCGGTTGTGGACAGTGATTGGTTAAGGGCTATGGGCCCGGTGAGCTGTTCCATGCGTACAGCCGACGATCGTCTCAGCTCGGCCCCGTCCGAGGGAATACAGCGTTCTGCGGAGCCCAGGTTGCTGGTCAGCTGTGCGCTCGGAATCCCTTAAAAGCCCCTGGATGTCCCTCGCCCTACGTCCGCCCCGGGGGAAGAGCGAGGCGCCAAGCGTTCCCCCCCCCCGGCGCTAGCACAGGTGGCCATCCTCTGCGCCGTAGAGGTCGGCCAGCCGGCGGAAGCGCGGCCCCCAGTCGCTCAGGTAGTGGTAGTCCTGCTCCCCTGCTGAGGAAGATGAAGCTAGGGAACTGAGCGACTCGGCCACGGAGCCGCCGCCCTCGTAGGCGTAGGTGGCCAGCGAGTCGTACGGCGGCGCCGTGGGATTGCGGTCGTGCTCCCGCACCCGCTGGTCGATGAAGTCACGCACGTCGCCGTTGTCTCGCCCCCCGACTCCGGGGGGGGCGGCACGACGCACCAGCGGCGGGTAGAAGAGGGTGTCGGTGGGCACGATGTCGCGCCGCTGCTTGGCCGACTCCTCCATGGCGGCGGCGGTAACGGCCTCCGGGTTCCGCAGGGCACCGATGTCGAAGGCCTGCGTGTCCTCCTCGCCCCCCCCCTCGTCGTTGTAGCTCACCACGTTGTCACGCACGTCCTCCTTGGACGCGATCAGGGGCTCCTTCTTCCTCTGCCGCCGCAGGGCCGCGAACAGCACCACCATCACTATGGCAACACACAGAACAGAACCACCATCACTATGGCAACACACAGAACAGCACCACCATCACTATGGCAACACACAGAACAGAACCACCTTCACTATGGCAACACACAGAACATGTTTATTCCTATATCCCTTAACCACATGACAGTCTCAAAGGGCTACACAGGCTCACATCTCATGGAAACAACCCTTAACCAGCTCCTCAAGGAAACACATGGGTAAATAAACAAGAACCTTGGGAAGAAACCACAGAAGGTCCACCTGTCAGGACGGCAAAGGTGCAGATTGGGCAACAACAATTTGAAAATTATATATTAAATTAAAATTTTCACATTGTGTAATAAATAAGAAATAACGTATTGTATGTAGGTTTTTAGCTAGCTACTAGCTTAGCACAGCAGTTAGCTACGCCAGTTAGCTTACACAGCTTTAGCCACCATCGCGCACAGTAAATGAAGCAAATTGTTCTGAAGAGATGTTTTCATCTCACTACCACCTGTCACATGACAGGCTGGCCGCGTGACGTGATGTCACATTTGACGCTGGCTTCATTATGTCAATACTAAAGGTGGAGTCATGGCGTCTGGAAAAAGATTGTTAGTATTTGAACTCAATCTCCCTTCAACACCATGGGGTGCTCCCGTAGAAGGCACAACCAGACACACATTGCCAATGCTGGGATAGTGTTGTGTGGTGCGGTCTGCCCCACTTTGCTTGTGTTCCTCTTTAAGGAGCCGAGTCTGTGTAGAAACATCTAATCATTTTTATTTTTCAGCACACATGGATGGCTAGCACAAACGTGAGGAGGTCCAAGTCCAACACGAAGTGCTCATGTTGGTCGCACACAAAAACAGTTGTAGCCTGCCTGCATGTATAATGCCGGATTTACATTCTGAAACAATCCTCTAACCCACCAACAAATCTTCTGTTATATATCTTAAACCAATTACATGGCACCACATCATATCTATATATGTCTATCAAGGAGGCAACACATGCTACTATATATCCTGTTATTTAGTGCGTGTACACCAGCCTCTGAAGACATTCTTATTTCAGAAAAGCCTTAAATAATCAAGGATAATATTTGATTTGCGATGCCTGTGTGGGCTAGATTGCATTTAAATGAATGAGCTGCAGAGTGTCAGTGAGAGAGAGGGGGAAGATCAGGTCAGGGAACAGAAATAGCTGATCATGCAGGCTGCGGCAAATCACACCGTGAAATGACTTAAAAAGAGCTGGGGTGCATGAACTTCACCTTGACCAAGAAGAGATAGACATTATGTAGGTAGGAAGGAAGGAAGGAAGGAAGGTAGGAAGGAAGGGATGCTAAAAAGAGACTAAACTGAACCCAGAGACAAGGTGGTGGTATTGGTTTCTCTGCGCCTCCATCTGCCTCCATGTTAAACTGTAGTTGAACCAAAAGGACATTCAAGAAGACCTATTGTTCAAGAAGACCTATTGTTCCAGAAGACCTATTGTTCCAGAAGACCTATTGTTCAAGAAGTAAAATGGCAGCGGACAAAGCTCATTGTCCAGACCGGCACAGTGCCTAGCAACCAGGTGCCAGGACAGCATGGCTTGTGCCTGAAGCACATGACAGAGCCAGTCACATCGGCATGCAGTCATCTCTGTAGCAATGACAGCTGCTAACTACAACAGAACTCAAGAACAGCAAAGGCAAGGGAGAGATTCCACTTCATGTTGTCATGTTGTCAGGACAACCACGTGCCAATGTTGAAGGGTGGTGATGAGGATATTGTACCTAAACATCACTATCCTACAGTAAAGTCTTATTGCAAAAACTATCTTAAAATAAAGTCTTATTGTTAAAACTATCTTACAGTAAAGTCTTATTTTTACTTAAACTATCTTACAGTAAAGTATTATTGTTACCTAAAATATCTTACAGTAAAATCTTATTGCTACTTAAACTATCCTACAGTAAAGTCTTATTGCTACCTAAACTAACTTAGAGTAAAGTATTATTGCTACCTAAACTATCTTACAGTAAAGTATTATTGCTACTTAAACTATCTTACAGTAAAGTATTATTGTTACCTAAACTATCTTACAGTAAAGTCTTTTTGCTACCTAAACTATCTTAGACTGTAGTAGACTGATACAGTAGAATGATACTGTATCAGTCTATATGATACACTAGAGACTGATACAGTAGAATGATACAGTAGACAGATACAGGGGGCCAATGGACAACTAACACTGTCTGCCCTCCTAAGAGCGTAATTCAAAAACGTCTTATTCTACCCATTAGAGCGTGCATGTTGCCCATGAGCTTGTGAGCATGTGCGTGCGTGCGTGTGCGTGTGCGTGTGCCTCACTAATAACTGCACTTTGAGAGCATAAACATGTATTTAGCTCCCCGCTGCCTTAGCAAGAGGATAAGCCATGCTGGAAAATGCTGGAGCCATTCCTGCTACAACAGCATATAGCAGCCGATAGGCTGGACATACGGGTTGCTGTTTAACACGCCCCAGCGTGGGCAGCGTGGCCCACGCTGGGGCCACAGGTGAAGAACAGGACGGCAGCCATGTTTCAGCAGATTTTGGCTTTGGACAAAAACGCTGCTTTAGGTCATCAGCTGAAAGTGTGAGGAGCAAGATAACATTCCCGCAAGCTCTCTGTGTTCACCTTTGGCAGAGTGTCCATTGTTTAGCTCTGCTGGAGTTGCAGGACTCACTGTGAGCAAAGCGTTGTCCACGGCAGCCAGGCATAGCTGGAATAGCTTTTCCTGGCACATAAAATACATCGCTAACTGTTTGCAGAACTACCCAGCACACACACGCTCCAATTCAAACACGATGTGTTCTACGCAGCTTCAACAATTGTTTGTAATCATTTGTAATTGTCACAATGTCAATGTTAACCTTTGTGCTTTTAACGTTTTATGGCTGAAACTTTCTTTTGTTCGTTGTAGCTCCACTCTGTAGGGATATTTACAGTTTCCTCGGGTGATTCTCAGATGTCAGGTTCTGATGTAATTTCTGTAATTGCTGTCAATACCTGGATGAGTATAAACCTTGAACAGCCAAATGCACTTTTCCAGCGTTGTGCAGCCTGGCATACCTGTTGACTACTGACAGCTGGGTGACAATACAGTGCAGATAGGCCAACACGTGGCCCAGTGGATGACACTGTGGCCTCACAGCAGGAAGGGTTCGAACCCCGGTCCTCCCAGCCTTTCTGTGTGGAGTGTGCATGTTCTCCCCGTGTCTGCATGGGTTTCATCCAGATGCTCCAGTTCTCCCACTATCAAAAACATGTCAGGTTCCCCCTCCAGTCAGTGTCATGTGACCAGAGACACTGGCTTCAATCTGGAGGTGGTCCCCGAGGCACTGCACAGCGGCTGCCCGCTGCTCCCTTGAGGGATGGGTTAAATGCAAAGAAGAAATCTCGCTACATGTATGTGACAATACATGTACTATTTACCAGTAGTACATGTTCTGGGATAGCAGTATGTACCAGTAGCATTTTCACAAGATGAGAGCACATAGCAAAATGTCCACCAGCCATCTCTATATACTGTATATCATCAGATTATATTACACAGATATACAGTATATATATACTGTGTGTACACTGTATAATAGTGTTACAGTACGTGTAGTCGTATCAAATCGTTACGTTTCGCTGCAGTAATGAAAGACGTGAAGAGCAAAACCAACACTGACAAGCGTGAGTCCCACACAGAGCCTTTGAACTGGGAGGCTCAAGTTGTCGACCCGCCTGCTTCTTTTCAAACAGCTGTGTGGAAAAACGTTGTGCGAGTGCTGGATCGGAGTAGCACCGTGTGGTTCTACAGTAAAGTTGCACTATGCACATGGAAAAGAGGAGACCCTGATGAGACCCTGATGAGTCCCTCACTGTGACACATACAACATTAACATAAATAGATTTTGATGACGCATGAACGGACCAATTTTCGGACACCAAAAATAAACTTGTTGACGTGTGATGGCGTGTAGTGCCACTTATATACACACACGCCATGTTCAACAAAGCATTGGTGTGTTGGAGGATCATCAGCGTTTATATAATGTATATATATATAGAAGCTACTCACACAGCAGGATGACGACACACAGCAAGATGGCCGCCATGGCGCCGGTGCTCAGCCCGGCAGCGCTGGTCATGGCCTCAGCATTGCACAGCTCCACGTTGCCCTGGCGATCGCACGTGCACACGCGCACCGTGAGCGTGCCCGTGCTGCTCTGCATGGGGTAGTCGCCGTCGGTGATCACCACGGGGACCAGATAGACGCTCTGGTGCACACGCGTATAGCTGGTGCGGCGCGTCAAGATGGCTGCCGTGTTGTCTGGAGGGGGGTGGAGGGGGGAGGGTCTGTTACTGGCCGCCTGGTTGCTATGCCAAAGCACCAGAAGAGACTTTAAAGCCACTGTGGCCGTTGCCATAGAGACACACGGTAGACAGGGTTCTGTTGTGTCATGCGCTTTTTGAGTGACAGGCAGGGGACGGCCTACCTCCGTTGTCGCGGACGGTGAAGTTGCCGCGGTAGCCGTCCTCTGGTGCCAGGCTGAAGAAGAACTTGTGGCCCGACGAGGGCTCGTCCACATCTACGGCGCTCACCGTCTGGATGCGCTGCCGGGGGAAACGCAGAGAGATGTGGTTAGCCTAGCTTAGCCTGCTAGCATCATGAGTGGCGTTAGCCTAGCTTAGCCTGCTAGATTCATGAGTGGGGTTAGCCTAGCCTAGCTTGCTAGAATCATGAGTGGGGTTAGCCTAGCTTAGCCTGCTAGCATCATGAGTGGCGTTAGCCTAGCTTAGTCTGCTAGGATCATGAGTGGCGTTAGCCTAGCTTAGCCTGCTAGAATCATGATTAGGGTTAGCCTAGCTTAGCCTGCTAGCATCATGTGTGGCGTTAGCCTAGCTTAGCCTGCTAGAATCATGAGTGGGGTTAGCTTAGCCTAGCCTGCTAGCATCATGAGTGGGGTTAGCCTAGCCTAGACTGCTAGCATCTTGAGTGGGGTAAGTCTAGCCTAGCCTGCTAGCATCTTGAGTGTGGTTAGCCTAGCCTGCTAGCATCCTGAGTGGGGTTAACCTATCTTAGCCTGCTAGCATCTTGAGTGCAGTTAGCCTAGCCTAGCTAAATGGTACCACCAACTACAAGGCAATGTACAGTGTATTTCCCTTCAATTACTTAAATACATGCTAAAATATAGTAAAACCGGTTCTATATGTAATTGATGTCAAAATGTTGCCAATGTTATTAAGTAGTTAAGAGGTTGAAAATCATAAATTCAACAGGGAAATATCTGACCTTCAAGTTGTCACATTATTAGCCTAGCTGCTAACACCCAAAATGTTTTTAGCTTAGCTGCTAACACCACGCAGCCACATCGCTAACCTCTACCTGCTCCTTAGGGTCACCATTAACACCTTTAACACTGTCCTCCATTAACACTCCCCTCCTTTAAAACACCTTTAACACTGTCCTCCATTAACACTCCCGTCCTTTAAAACACCTTTAACACTGCCCACCATTAAAACACCTTTAACACTGTCCTACTTTAACACTTTTAACACTGCCCTCCCTTAACACTGCCCACCATTAAAACACCTTTAACACTGTCCTCCATTAACACACCCCTCCTTTAAAACACCTTTAACACTGCACACAGCCGTTTACCCACTGCAGTGAAAAGCCTTCCCAGTAGAGTTGAGGCAGAGGCAGGACCAGCTCCATATTCATTAGTCAGGTAATTTAGCAGACACTTTAATCCACTTTGTCCAGACTTAATAGGCCATAAATAGCAGTACAACATCGCTAAAATTACTATAAGCGAAAGGCAATATCAGTAAGAAAACGCATTATACCACAGCTAAATGCAGGACAAATAAACACAAACGTGCTTTGTAACAGTATTATAAACAGACATTTGTCTTTTGAAACCATAGATCTCCGCTGTAAACACTATATTGTGGTAAATAAAGTCAAGTCACTGTGTAAAACACAGTGTGAGGAGCGTTAATAGCACCATCATACAAGGGTGTTTCTGCAGCACTTATTGACGTCCATTGCTTTTGAAGCACAGCCTTTATCTCCCCTCACCTGACACCAACACACAGTGATGGAGAAAGATTATATGTTGACACTGCAGATAAGCGTCTAAAAACAGCCCGGTTGCATTGTGTTGCTGTGCAGCCATCATTAAAGCCACTGTGGGCTGTAGACCGATAACAAGGAACCACAACAGTCATTACTGTGCTGTGTGCGTGCATGCATGTGTGTGTCCATGCATGTGTGCGTGTGCGTATGTGTGTGCGTGTGTGTGTGTGCGTGCATGCATTCATGTGTGCGCGTGCATGTGTGTGGGTGCATGTATGTGTTTGGGTGCGTGTGTGTGTTCCGCGGCTTGGAAGGAGTTTTCCTTTTCGGCAAAACAGAAAGGTAAGCACACTGTATTTATCCAGAAACATAGCAAACAAACACAGCGCCCCCTTGGGGTTAGTGGGGAAGGGTCCTGGCCGGCAAACACTGCCATTGATGGACAGATGAAAGGAGATGATTGACAGGGAAGGATAAGAGGCTGGAGACCATGGCAACAAGCCAAACGCATTGGGGGAATTACTGGATACCTCTGTTAGCTGGTTAGGTCCCATACGTTGCAAAATATGCATGCTGTATATATATGCCCTTTAATATACATACAGTTTATTATACATACATATCCACACACACACACATATATATATATATATATATATATATATATATATATATATATTAAATATCATTTTATTAT
>JAODOY010082340.1:3745-15112 GCA_025399855.1 Forbesichthys papilliferus | reverse complement strand
ATTTAACTTAAAACTTAATTTAACACTGGAATCGGATCGGTACTCGGTATCGGCCGATACCCAAAGTGCCGGTATCTATATCGGTATCAAGACTGAAAAAACTGGATCGTCCCATCCCTAATAACAACTAACTATTGACAGTCTCAGGGTCTGTATGGTGTCTTTACAGTCAACTTTGGAAAGGGAACAGAAATTCTGAACAGAAAGAGAAGTTTGACAAGACAAATCTGAGCATAAAGAAGTGTTTCCTCCATGAATTAAGTGACAAAATAGTACAGAAGCTCATTCACCAATGCCTTCATGCACGAAGGTCTAACAGTTCTTATAATCTGGTACCTAATGGCAACATTCACCAGCTAAACTCCCCTGTTCTCCCCTCTATTGATATAGATTATATAGATGTGTCTGTGTTCACTATGTCAAATGTCTGCGAGTACCTAGAAAAGAACGTTTGATGTGTTTGGTTCAGCCACCATGAACTGTAGCACACACACACACACACACACACACACACACACACACACACAAAGACGGACAGGCACACAGACGTGTCAAGTCAATTTTATTTATATAGCCCCATTGCAATCTCAAAAGGCAGTACAGCCTACCTTTTCACATGGAAACAAACAACACCCCCTTAACCTGCTCCTCCCCCACACAGAGACTCACAGACTCAGACAGACAGACAGTCATTCCAGTTAACCGCAGAGCGTCTGACAGCCAGGCCACGTAGGACGACACTCAGACAGCCCTACATTCTGATGACATCACCAAAAGGATACAGGAAGCAGACATCGCTGTCCTCACTTCCTGCATCTGGTCTGGCCGCGCTAACGCTGTGCAAGCTAACCTGAATATGTGCACGCGCACGCAGGCTCCTCCTCTCAGTCAGGGTGTCAAACCCAACGCTCCCATCACAGCCTAGCCAAACCTAACGCTGTGCAAGCTAACCTGAATATGTGCACGCAGGCTCCTCCTCTCAGTCAGGGTGTCAAACCCAACGTTCCCGTCACTGCCTGACCAAACACCATCCAAGTCACAAGGCACCATGAAGGGAGCAGCTCGCCCCATGTTGTGTCACTACGACTGGTACGGTTGCTAAGAGCAACAGGCCATGTTAAGCACCCCGGCTGTGAGGTGGACACACACCCTGAAGAACGTCAGCAGAAACACTTCTCATCTCCAGATAAGCCACCTTGGTCCACACGTGCACTCTGCAGGCATGCTGGCGAGACGTACACATGCACGCAAATACACTTTGGATAATAGCATCTGATAAAAATGGTTAAAATATTGTAGCAGGCTTGTGAATGGAAACTTAAATATGACTTAATTATTAATATTTCAGAAATAATTATTTATAATAATAAGCTAGAGCTAGAATGAAGATGGCAGTATTCTTCACATCTGTAAGTTCCCAGTGTAAAGAAGAGATTAATTCATCTACATTCTTTCCACCGAGGCTGGAGCTGGAGCAGGCGATGGAGACTTACCCCTCTGTCTTCTCCCAGGCCTGACAGGTCAGCACCGATACTTTGTTTAATTCCACGGCCAGAAGCTTTGCCTCTCAGTTATTGTACGGCTTTATGCGAACATTATCTTGCTCTCTCTCTGTCATTCATTTCTGCTGCACAGGTTCAAACAGGACAGCTCATTCCTCACCAGGTCTGGTCTGGGACAAGTGTGGTCCTGTCCTAGTGGAGCTAAGCAGACCCAGCCCAGCCCAGTGCTGTGTGTGTGTGTGTGTGTGTGTGTGTGTGTGTGTGTGTGTGTGTGTGTGTGTGTGTGTGTTCGTGTATTGGACGGTGTGTTATATGTGTGTGTGTGCATTTATGTATTGGACAGTGTGTTATGTGTGTGTATGTGTGTTATGTGTGTGTGTGCGCGTGCGTATTGGATGATGTTCTGCCAAGCCAAGACACGTTGTCGTGTCAGTAAGAATTCCATAGCTTCAGGCTGAGTGCTGATAAGACAGTCCTCCTGCCAATCACCAGGCATCCAGGCCCCGCCCCCGCCAAGCACAACATACAACACAGGGCCGACACACAGAGGTTCCACTGTGTCCGCTACGGCTCACGTTGCCATGGCAGCGACACGCATGGGCGAGCGCTTGTGGAGAACGTGTGTCAGCGATTCCAGAAATACCAAATGTGTATTTTCATTCCATCAGGCGTCCTGCTTGGCTGAGGGGCTGCAGTTCTACATCCCCACGCCTAAGAGTTTAACTTCCCTAACCTCCACCAGAACACCAATATGCTAGAGCTTCATCTTGCCTACAAGTGAAGAAATGCAGCTCAAACAAACATAACTGGCCTGGTGACGCATGTTCCAGTCAAATCATGGTGCGTTTGTTAGTACAGATAAGACACAACAGCAGCCTTCCTTCCCATATTCCATGAATCACCATTCATGCTTCTGCAAAGCTTGATGGATTGAAGCAACACGCCCTAATCGGACCCTAATGCAGTCAGCTGGACACCAGGCAGGGATTACAAACGTCACTTTGGCAATACTTATTATACCTTAATTAAAAATACTCATTATACATTAAAGGCCCAGTCCTAGATTTGTGTCTGGAACTCCTCTAGTGGACGACTACAGCGACCACAGCTCCACTCCTCTCTGCCCCTCCCCTTAAAGCACTGCATACACAGCAAACTGTGAGCTACAGCTGAAGTGTGGGGGGCAACAACCCTACATTATCAATAGGGGGCTCCAACATACATGATAGAATACATTTTAATAATCCATGTCTGGTAAATAGGCAGTGTGTTTTTGCCGTAGCCTATAGGACTACAGCCTAAGTTAGTCAGGCATAGTCACCAGGATGTTACAGTGGCAAGTTAAATATTGCCTAGCAGCCTGAACATCCCTATTAAAGGTTAATCAGTTAAAGACACACCTTCAAGCGAGAAGCCTGGCTGTAATGAAAATGCAACGTTCAGCCGCGCTGAACGAGCCGTGCCTGCTCGTGGAATGGAAAAGGGCCAAATGTGAAGCTTGGACCAATGGAGAACACTACAGTCACGAAAGGTGCTTGTAAAGTGCAAATGAAAAGGATTCCAAGAGTCAGCAATGAACAGCTGATGTAGTTATTTATAGGTTTGCCCATGCTTTAGTTTAATTTGTAAAGCAGCCACTGAGTGTAAGGTATGCTCCATAAAGCTGCCTTCACTGCTCAGTGATGAACAGCAGCAACTCAGACATTTCAAGACACTCCTTCAACTTTGAAGTCTATCCCATGATACCATCGTAGCACCTCCCCCGCAGCAGTTTCTACTTCCTGTGGACGGCCATCTCACAGGGGAGCTCACTTCCTCTTCCTCCTGGAGCTCCCCAGTCCCTCAGAGTCACAAGACCTACGCTGACCAATGGGAGGAAGACAAACGGTAGTGCTGGCCTGTTTACAGGAAGTGAGCAGTGATCTTCTGAATATGGCTTCTATAAAAGGGAATTCCACACAGGACTTCCTGGAATGAGTTATGTAGGCCTCCCCCCCCCCTCCCCACACACACACACGCCAACATCAGTTCCTCCACCCTTTCATTAAATGAATCAGAAATGTTCAAACAAGCACAGGCAACACACACATATGTCTGCCTCTCAATTACAGCAGGTTACATAAAGTTTCTAAAGAAAGCGCCATATTGCCGTGTCAACAGATTGACACTGATGACCAACATCGTATCTATCAATAACAAAATCTGCTCTCTCTGTAGCTTATGAATTCCTAAAACAAAAGATGTGATAATCTTGGCATACGCCCTAAATTATTATGAGACAAAGAGTTGTTGGATAATAGTGTTTGTCACATTTGACTTAGCACAACGTAATGGCATATCTGCTCGATGAAGTAGTTTGTACTGACGGGTGTATTTGTGTACGGTATGTTAGGCCATAGCCTATTAACCGACTCGCCAGTACGAATTAATACTCGAATCTTTTACTGCGGTAAAATAGGCTATTGGGTTTGTTAGAATAAATGCCATTGTATGGCTTCAATGAGCCGCAGAATATAGTGTAGGCTGCTGTAGACTATAATCACAGGGCTGTTATTAGCCTACTGTAACGCCATCTGCTTTATTATAGCCCACACCTGACTGAGCTAGAAAACATCTCGTGTAGCCTACACTAATTCACTCTTGTCAATATTTCTACAGTTTAGTTCTTCCAGCTTGGACTGTTAGTAGTAGGCACATTGCCGTCAGTGAATGAGTGCACTGACGTGACTACAAATGCTCCCGCAACTGATTGATCAAACCCAAACTCACCAGATGCTGCCAGACTCAGACGTGCAAGAAAACTTCGGCAGAACTCCCGAAACTCCGCCCACCGGGCAGAAATAATAAATTCTTGAACCCAGACTTCACAAACTCTGGCTCGAGATTTCACAAATACCGTGATATTAAGCGGTGTAATAAGTGTAGCTTTTTTACCATTTGTGGCCACACCACCGGTTCAACTTCTGCCTCTGCCTCTGCCTCTGCACTGTGTAGAAGGATTTGGTTCAATGGCTGCAACCAGTGCCGAAACAGGTGTAGTGACACAAAATGATTATCTGCCAAAAAACGGATTGCCGTATGCAAAAGTACATTTTATGAGTTGTACCAGTTTGTATGCTTTAAATATTTTATATTTAAACAGGTAGAAATGAATGGATTACTTGTAATATAGATGCCCCATATTATAATAGGAGGTAACATAATGCAGTCATAAATTTAGAATACATTTAAGAGATTATTTCTTAATTTTATAACCTGAACGATACTGTAGGCTAATTCATATGATTTATGGAGTAGTCCATACATCATATTAATTAGCTTACAGTTCAAAATAGTTCAAAAGATAAACAAGAATAGTATAGGCCTACAAACACATGTAAACATTCAACATTTTACTGTTGCCTTCCTGATAATTGGAATTTTGGCCACACGTTGCGATTTTTTTAGTTATAAGACACATCAAAGTTTCACATAAAAATACCGTGGCTTTTATCACGGATAAAAATGTATACGTTTATCTTTGCATCATGTAACCTAATAACCTAATATAAATGTGCCCATTAAAACAGCAGCCGTAGAGGCGGACTGATATGTTTTTGGCGGACAATCACTTTCTGGCACAACACCAAGACCAAGGACACTGTACATGAATCCACGTGACTAGCAAAGTCACTTTCTGGCACAACACCAAGACCAAGGACACTGTCCATAAAACCACGTGACTCGTGAGGCCGCCTTATGTGCTCGCATTTCCTATTTACTTTGTGTGAAGGGAGACTGCATTTGACCGTGGTTAAGTCATAGCTGTGTGGTGGGCTCCGTTCGTGTACACGAATACAAATAAAACGAACACATAATAGCCTATATTTTAGCGAATAACTTATCGTTCGGCTACCTCCGTCAGTCACGTGGCTGCGTCCACGGAGAAGACCAAGCGGATGGGGAATCAGATCCCTTTGCAGCCATTGGTCAGAAAAGGAGCGCGCGCTGCAGCAGGAAGTCGTACTTCATCAACACGTGAGTCAAAGCAGCGACCGCGAGCCCAGGAACTCGCTTATCTCCGGGTAAATAACACCGTAACTCGTTTATCTCCGGGTAAATAACACCGTAACTCGTTTATCTCTGGGTAAATCACACCGTAACTCGCTTATCTCCGGGTAAATCACACTACAACTCGTTTATCTCCAAATCACACCGTAACTCGCTTATCTCCGGGTAAATCACACCGTAACTCGTTTATCTCCGGGTAAATCACACCGTAACTCGCTTATCTCCGGGTAAGTCACACTACAACTCGTTTATCTCCAAATCACACCGTAACTCGCTTATCTCCAGGTAAATCACACCGTAACTCGTTTATCTCCGGGTAAATCACACTACAACTCGTTTATCTCCGGGTAAATAACACCTTAACTCGCTTATCTCCGGGTAAATAACACCTTAACTCGCTTATCTCCGGGTAAATAACACCGTAACTCGCTTATCTCCGGGTAAATAACACCTTAACTCGCTTATCTCCGGGTAAATAACACCTTAACTCGCATATCTCCGGGTAAATAACACCTTAACTCGCATATCTCCGGGTAAATAACACCTTAACTCGCTTATCTCCGGGTAAATAACATCTTAACTCGCTTATCTCCGGGTAAATCACACTACAACTCGTTTATCTCCGGGTAAATCACACTATAACTCGTTTATCTCCGGGTAAATCACACTACAACTTGTTTATCTCCGGGTAAATCACACTACAACTCGTTTATCTCCGGGTAAATCACACCGTGACTCGTTTATCTCCGGGTAAATCACACCGTAACTCGTTTATCTCCGGGTAAATCACACCGTGACTCGTTTATCTCCGGGTAAATCACACCGTAACTCGTTTATCTCCGGGTAAATCACACCGTAACTCGCTTATTTCCGGGTAAATCACACTACAACTCGCTTATCTCCGGGTAATTCACACTATAACTCGCTTATCTCCGGTAAACGAAGCTGTTGTTGTCGAATAAATCAATAATTATATATCTTGTCCGCTGTTCAAATAACGATATACAGTTGCAAGAAAAAGTATGTCAACCCCTTGGGATTACGTGGAGTTTTGCATGAATTGGTCATAAAATGTGCTCTGAACTTTATCTAAGTCACAACAATAGAAAAACACAGTCTGCTGAAAATAATAATACACAAACATTAGATGTTGCCATGGTTTAAATGAACATAACATGTACATTTGTAATACCTGAAAGGAGACCGTGGACTTAAGCTTTCTTCATAGATATTCAGTTAATGGAAATTTTGTCATCAGGATGATTGTTTTATTTCATAATAAGAGTATTGTTATGCGATAACTCCAAGGGACAAATTATATATTTTATAATATTCATTTGTAATTTTGCTTATTTAACTAACGTATATCATTTATTTAAAAGTTTTTCATACATTATTTTAGTTTAAAAGTTTTTACTTTAATATGGTACTCAAACTTGATACATGAAGGTGGGGACAAGCATTTCTGTGGTGCTCTGAATTTTATATAAATTATTAAAAATAAAAATGAGCAGATTGAAGGCTCAAGAAGGTATAATTGTTAAAACATTGTTTTCTTTAAAAATTTGAATAAATCGTAATGAAGTATTTTTTAAGTGTAATAATTATAGGGACAGAAAAATATACTTTTCTGTTAAATGATTGAGCAGCGTCAGTGTAGTGTTATATTGGGCTCTGCCAGTTACATTACCTGAAGTATTCATTCACCCTCCCCCAACCCTTTGGCATTTGCTTTAAAAGTTGCCTGTGAACTGTAGTGATGAAAAATTATGAACCCTGAGTCAAAGCTCAGTTCTCTCTTATTATACGCCTTGTTCCCTTCCCCGGCTGTAAAATGCCTGCTTGTGTCTCCTCCAAGGACCATGTTGTCTTCGACGAGGCGTGTCGGCTGGGGCCGGGTCAGCGAGGTGGACCTCTTCACCGACAGGTTCGAGGCCAGCGCAGAGACGCTCTCCCAGGCTATTCGCGCAGCTGCGTCTGAGGATCCTGACACAGACGGGAATGTGCTGTTTGGCAAGCTACAAGGCACCGTAGTGGGCCTCAGATACTACACCGGGGTGGTCAGTACTAGATGTGACCATGGCAACGGCTCTGGCATCAGTCAGATTGTGTGAATGGGCTGTAACGAGATGACTGCTGCATTTTATGACATGTCTTGACTTAACATGTAACACAACATGAATAAGCCTACGCTGCTTGTAGTAGGTTAGGGTTAGTGTTGAGTAAGGCTGCATTAGAGACAGATGACCAGTATATTATCACTGGCAAGTGTACATGTTTAAGAAACACAATTCATACGTCAGTCAGTGGTAATGTAAAAAAGACAACGTAACTGGAAGGATGCCAGATGTCACATCCCCATGCTCAGACTATCTGTGTGTGTGTGTGTGTGTGTGCGTGCGCGTGTGCGTGTGTGCCGTTGCCAGGTGAACCAGGGGGAGATGGTGGCTATGGTGCGGCAGCCCCAGAACCCGTACGACTGCAACGCCGTCATGGTGGCGAACGTCTACGGCAGCCAGGTGGGTCACATCAAGCGAGAGCTGGCAGCCGTGATGGCCCATGTGATGGACAACAGCCTGGCCAAGGTTGAGGGGTGAGTGGCCGGACATCATGCATGTTCATCAAGGAGGGTTTTTAAACGTAATAATATAATATATACAATACAATGTATGCTGTAAGCTGCAGTAAATATACACCGCGTTCCAAATTATTATGCAAATCACGGGGTCTTGTTTGCGAGTGAGGGGACATTGGGGGGGTGGCTGCAGAATCGGAGCAGCGGGAGCGGTATTGCAATCTCTTTATCGCACCGTCGTGAGGCACGTCGTGACGAAAAGAGCGCTGAGGCAAAGCTCTCGATCTTCCGGGCAATTTTCGTTCCCTCCCTCACCTATGGTCATGAAGGGTGGGTCATGACGGAAAGAACAAGATCACGGGTACAAGAGGCTAAAATGGGTTTTCTCAGAAGGGTGGCTCCCTTAGAGATAAGGTGAGAAGCTCAGCTATCCATGAGGAACTCTGAGAAAATTTGGCTGGGTATGGTTCTAGTCACATTTGAACCCATATCGGTAGAAATACCTGGAATTTGGTGACAATAGTCTACCCAACGTGTTTGTCTTTACTTTGTCTAACAAATGTAATTTCAGTTGTAGAACACTGCAAAATATGCGGCCCATTTACAGTTCCTCTTGTTAAAATCTGGCCCTCTTGAATGTGTATTTGAATAGATGCAGGTTATATGAATGGAACATGTTGAGGGGGAAAAGAATCGTCGTTCTCATTTGATCCAGAATCGTGCAGCCCTACAAACAAGCATGTCTGTGTGTTCATGTCGATCCTGCTGTACCAGCTCTGGCCAGTAGTCTTCATTCTGTGATAGTGTGTGTGCGTGTGTGCGCCCTGTCAGGGTGGTGACGGTGAAGACCAGTAACTCCTTCACCATGCCAGTCTCTCTATCCTTCTGGGGCAAGGAGGAGGACAGAAATACTGTCACCATGGTGATGGCTCAGCGAGGGTACAGGCTGGAAACTGGGGAAGGCAGACCAACTAGTACGCGCACACCTACACACACACACACACACACACACACGCTCGCACGTATGCCTACACACACACGCATGCACGCAGAAGGCCAGAAGACACAGAGAAGGTCTGGTGCATCACCATGTTGTGCGAAGGTAACCCAAAATGGTCCCCTCCAGAAATCACCTGCAGAGCCATAGAGCTTAGTCAGTCCTCTGCCGGGACCCGTATCCCACAGGCAGCTGGGAGGAAACCAAACAGCAAATAGCCTAGGGGCTACTGGGTCAGGAGAAAAAACGACCTGGGATCCAGCTGGCCACAAGGCACGCCAATCGCTTCATAATCATATAACTGGCCCGCAATACCGTTTAATTCCACAATCGATCAAACAAGTTCCCTCTGGTAAGGTGACACAACAATTCACTGAACAGTGATCGCACTAGTTACTATACACTAGTATAGTTGTTTATTCGAGTAGGATGTAGGCATGGTATATCGTTTAAAACTAGTTTTTAGACATACGTAAACAAATGACAACGTAGTGCCGCCATCTTGGATTAAGTTCTTTGCTATTTTACTAGTTTGATTTGTTATTGCTATAAATAGATGATTCCCTTAAAGTAGCCTAATACAAAAATAAATATGCCTACATCTGAGTAGTCTACGATACGTAATACCAGAGAAATTGGCCTCCACATATAAACAATCTCTATTTAATCACTGCACACATATACATACTCACACACACACACACTATTTGCTATAGGCCCTGGAACTGTTGATCTCCCATTGTGTGTGTTCCAGGAAGACCAGTCATGACTACTTCCCGCAGTGCACGGGGGGGAATGGCTCCTCCTCGATCCTTAGTCATCCCGCTTAGCGCTGATGAAGTAAGATGGACACTTGTTCTGATGGGCTGTCAATCACACTGATACTGGACACTGCTGTTGTTGTGATCGATCATCTATTCCATATTTATTGGACCCATACAGTTGTACAGTATACGTACAGTATAGTGTTGTGTAGTAGGGTTGAGTACCGTTCACATTTGAATCGATACCGGTGCCGGTCCGGTACATCGAATTCAGTACTGGTCTTTAACGGTACCTTTACTCTCTGTAATAACATTACAGTGTTTAAATGTAGCCTATGGGAAAAAACTGCCTGACTGACTCTTTACAAACAATGTGTTTTAGGAGCCATTAGCCTAATTTAAGCATTATTCTATTAAGTTGGTGTTGTGTGTGTGGAGTGTTGTGTAGTTTAGTGGCGTCACATTGGTGTTGTGTGTGTTGCAGCTGAAGAATGCCTTCGACAGCCTGTTTGACGGCCTGGTGCAAAGCTCTGACGGGGAGAGAGAAGCTGCTGATGTAAGCATCTCCTCCTGCAGCACCGTGCATGTGAGCGTGCACGGTGCGATCTGTAACGCGTTTGTGTGTTATGTGTGTGTATGTGTGTGTGTGCAGACGGTGTGCACGGCCCTACTGCCCCACCAGAGACAGGCTCTGTCCTGGATGTGTGCGTGTGAGAACAGCTCAGTGCTGCCGCCCTTCTGGGAGAAGAGAGGAGGGCTCTACTACAACAGTCTCACATGCTTCCTGGCCAATGAGAGGCCAGCGAGAGTCTTGGGGGGCATCTTGGCTGATGACATGGGCTTGGTGAGGCACACACACACACACACACACGCTTAGCGGTAGGTAAGACGCACCTCTAGTGGTAGAAAGCAGCGTCGCATAGGCGTTGCTCTCTACTTGCAGCCTGCTGACCACACCCTGTTTACATTTCAGGGCAAGACTCTGACCACCATCGCTCTGATCCTCACCAACTTCCATAGAGGACAGCCCCTGCCTCTGGAGAAGTGTGTAAGTCTTTACAGTGTGTGACTAGGATAAGGAGCTAGGTCAGATCCATGCTGTAGTGGCCTGACGGCCTGTTTGTTTTGAGGCTGCCAGTGATCTAATGAGTGATTGTATGCAGGCTGAGCTGTCGTCAGCAGCCAACGGCGCCTGTAAGACACAGACGGCAGCTAAAGCTAAAGGTACTGCTCCACTGTTGTGACCTAAGGGTGCTTGTGACCTAAGGGTGCTTGTGACCTAAGGGTGCGTACGCTGGTAGCTACTTCATGCTGTAACACACAGACACAGCGTAAAGGTACTGCTCCACTGTTGTGACCTAAGGGTGCTTGTGACCTAAGGGTGCTCGTTACCTAAGGGTGCTTGTGACCTAAGGGTGCTTGTGACCTAAGGGTGCTTGTGACCTAAGGGTGCGTACGCTGGTAGCTACTTCATGCTGT
>JAODOY010082319.1:0-15113 GCA_025399855.1 Forbesichthys papilliferus | reverse complement strand
TGTGTGTGTGTGTGTGTGTGTGTGTGTGTGTGTGTGTGTGTGTGTGTGTGTGTGTGTGTGTGTGTGTGTGTGTATTTGTATTTGTATTTGTATTTGTTTGCACATCTACATGTTTGCGTGCATGTCTATCCGAGAGGCGGAAAAGACATTCGGAATCGTTTGCGCAGCGCGGAATAAATTAGAACACTGCTCTGCCACTCATCAGTTTAGTGTGGAGCAGTCGCTGTTGAAGTGTTGTTACTGCTGGTGTTATTAATTGACGCTACTGTTGAACCTCACATTCTGACACTTTCACACAAGCACTGGTCAGGGATAAACCCTAGTTTATGGCTCGGGAAACGGTGTTACCATTGTTGTAGCAGGCAGAATGAACCATGCCCTACAGGGGTAAAATAGCCTGAAGATCTGGAGTTGCTCTCAGATCGGGTTAAAAAAACAAAACATCCATGTATTGATCCATGTATTGTATTGATGGCCCACTGAGATGTGACTAACAATCTGATTATTACAAATAGAGTAGGATAATTTGTAGTTTAGAATTATACTTTGGTATAAGTAGAGCTGTTGCCTCCATGATATGTGGTATGCAGCCGAAGCTCAGTCACCCTAACCACTAACCTATTGAGCCCCCCCCTCTCCCCCCTGCTTCCCCCAGCCACACAATTGAATGGCGAGTTAAGTGAGGTCGGTTTGACTTATGACACTTTATCATTACTCTGTCCCAGAGCCTGGAAGAAAAGGAAGAACTAGAAGAAGGCACGGACGCCAGCAAATCAGAGATTAGCCTGGTGTACGAGATCGCCCTCAAGAGGAACCTGTCTGTCAGTTTTGAGGTGAGGCGTTGACCGTATGATGAATCCAAAACCCCTTTGTGTGCAAGTCCTGTTAATCACGATGAATAACCATCAACACTGCGTGTTATGTGTGTATATTAGTCTATGTGTATTAAAGTGTATTTGTAGTCCTAAACAGAATGTCTGTTTAGGAAGAACCCGCCATCCATTATAAGATATGACGGCAGAAATCTCAATGAGCCATTCATAGCAGTACTATTTATCCTGTGATCCATGCAGGAAGTTTTGCTCAGTTTTACCGTTTATGATTAAGCTTTTTCCCAAATGAGGAGGGCGGTTGGGAGTGTTGGAACATGCTTTTCAGTAGAAAAGGCATTTTGACTCCATTCCTATCTTGCTCAACTGATAAGGGCTCATTTTTACTTTTGCTATTCCGTAAGCTGTGTCAGTGGAAGGTCCCTGACTGTCCACGTCTAGACTTCTAGTTAGAGAATGTATTCCCATTACGACCGGAATTCCCGATTGAAGGTATGTCTTTAACTAATGACGCGCTTATCTTGAGTCAATCACGTTTAAAAGTAGTGCCCTCATTAACGCACTTTTGCCTCCTTTATTGGTGCACTGTCCAAAAGATTTGTCAGCATGGATTTTCAGTCTACTCGGCAATATTTTACTTGTCATTATAACATCCCTGGACGACTGTTGACTAGGCCTATGCCTGAGCCTGACTACACATTAGGATAGTACTATACGGCAAAAACGCACTGCCTATTTATGGACATGACCCTAGACTAAGGAAATTAGTAGATCTTTAAATGTTTCTTTTCGTAGACGCGTAATATCTCTGTGGAATATTCATACTTGCCGCGTTGCGCTGGCAGCAGGTGGGCAATTCCTACAGAAAATGCCAAAGATAAGAGAGTGCCGAAAGCCGAAATTACAGGTATATAATTTCCAATACACAAACAGTTTTATAAGCATAACGTTGTGTAACAAATAGATTTGCTTAAAATAAATGTTTGTTTATGCCATGAACTTAGTTCTGTTTCACTACGTTTAGCCTACACTCCATTCATTGCGAGTGCGACTGTGCGACTTAAAACCGGTAATGGAAAACTCGTAATGGAAACGCCAGCCGGAGCTGGAAGCGATGCAACCACGGTAACCAGTCAGGTGATGCCGCCGCCGAATATGTGTGCATGTTATGTCGGTGCTTGGCTCTTTGTTTTGGTATCCCCGGTGGGGCGGGGTTAAGGGGTCTCCTGGCGATCACTTAAGTTAAGGAGGAGGGGACAGCTAATGTTGAAGAGCCTTGACACCTTAACTGTATACCAGCATTGTAACATATGCTTTTCATTCACGAGAAGCTGCCTCGCTCGAGCGTTTGAGGGTGACCTTTCCATTTTCACACAGTTGTGTTGTGGCTGCCTAACGCTGGGCCCGTCCTGTAGCCAAAGCGACCACGAAGAAGCAGTGTCCTCAGGTGACCCCGCTGTGCTTGCTCCGCTTGGCTCTCAGCTCACGTCCCGCTTGAGCGTCGCGACTCCCGCCGTCTCCGCAGAGCGAGGTGCCAACAACAAGATGAGGCTCAGTTTACTCCCCCCTCCCTCCCTTCCTCCGAAACGACCCCTCCCTTCCATTACTCCCAAAAAACACAGGCGGAGCGCCGCGGTGGGAAGGCGGGTGGTTGAAGGGGATATGAGGGAGGGAAGGACTGGGGGGGGGGGGGCGCCTTTCTAGTCTGTTGACTTTGCTCATTAATATGAGTTTTCACATCACTGGGAGATTATCTGAAATGGCTTCCAGGCCTCCCTGTTTTGCTGTTTTAGTTTCAGTTTGGCGCCCGTGCGCCCCGTCAGAGCGTGACGCAGCCCTCATTCCTGGAAGAGTGATTACGAGGGCGTCAAGCCCGAGCGGCCGACTGCCGCGTTACCCCGCCGCGTCTCTGTCACCGGCGGCCGTTACATGGCTTCCGTCTTGGCGCGCTCCAAGTCGGAAGGTGACGAGTGACGGTTCTTTCAAAGGCAGGGCACAAAAACTGCATTCCCTCGACGGCCTACGTCCCTCCTCCCGTCTGCCTACTTTATTTTGTTTCTTCTGCTGACGAGCCGGTTGTTCGCCTGCTGCCTGACAGGCAACAAGACGCGGGATGAGCTTCTTTGTTCTGCCTTTCTGTCTTTCACCCTGGCTATGTTCCTCCTGCTCATTTTCTACTACATCCTCCTCTTGTATATTTCCCTCTGTGTGTGTATACTAGCGTATGTATTTGTGCGCCGTGCGCTTGACGGCTCGCGGCCGTGACACGGAAACATGAAAGCCACAGCTGCTGATCCCCCCCTGCTCTTGACTGGAAAAAGCGGCGGGCGAAGATGGTGACAGGGAGGTGTTTGTTTTCCTCTGTGCCATGTCCAGCTAAACAGACCAACGGCCTCGCATGCAAGGCCCCCCCCCCTCTCTCACTCTCTCGGCATACCTCATGCCCCTCTCCCACTCATTCGAGGGCCTCTTTTATATTCCCGTGTCTGTCGCAAATCACCCATGGTTGCGTGCGATACGCTCCCACTAGCCACTGTGATGGGACAAGAGTGCCTGGGGTGCAGCAGGTCTCTCCGGGTCGCTCTGTCCTTGCCCGTCATTAGCTAGTTCTGTCTCGCACGCGTCCCCCTGTTCTCTGTGAAGCGAACGTCTGAATCACGATGGCGAAGATCTGTATGTATCTTCTACAGCCTACACAGATGACTCACTCCAGCGAGTGTCCTCTTACCGTCCCCTCCCGCAACGAGGAGGGTCTCGGCCACCCCGAGAGCCGGCCCAGCTGACATAATCCCTCTCTCTCTCGCCCCCCCTCCCCGCCCTCGTCAGGCGATATCAAACAGATGTCGGCTTCAAAGGGGGGACGGATCTATAAATCACAGCTTGCGCGTTGTGCAGTCGCGGGAAGGCTCCCCTTTCCCAGAGGGACACGAGAGACTAGGGGTCTCCGGGAGGCCGAGAACCACCCATCTTGTACAACGAGCCGCGTCCCTCAGGGGCTCGTCCAATCCAACCGTCATCACAAAAGAGCCTTTTCTCCACCATCCCGCAGCCTATTGTCACCGTCCTGCTCCCATGGCTCCCGAGAGTCCCAGTGTACCTGAGCTCTCCCTCGCCCGCTTGGGGTATTGATGTCTCCTGAGGAGCTAAAGAGATGGCCTCAGATAGTGAGGGAGGGAGAGAGGGAGGGGGCGAGAGGGAGAAAGAGATGGAGGGAGAGAGAGAGGAAGAGAGGGAGAGAGAGAGAGAGAGGGGATGGCAAAATGAAAAGTCTAAATTGAGATACTGTTAACTGCGAACAACCTGATACTTGCCATCAGACAGGAGTCGGCGTTTGTGTGTTCATATGCGTGTATGTGTGCACACACGTGTGCTAATGTGTGTGTGTGTGTGTGTGCGCGCGTGCGCAGGTGTGTTTATGCGTGTGTGTGTGTTATATTGAAATCTGTCTGCAGCCTGTCTGCCATGATTGCGGGCCAAGAGCGCGTGACGTCCGTGCACGAGCATTCATGCGCGTGTTCTTGTTCTTTGTCAGTCAAGAGATACACCACAGGTTCTTTATGCCCCACAACCCCCCCCCCCCCCCCCCCCGACTGCATTTATGTACAATAGAAAGGTGCTGACATTTTAAAGGTGGAGTCAGGGATTCTTGAGAATGTTTGTGTATGTTATGTGTAAAACGTCATCAACACAAAAACCCCTCTCTCTTGCTATAGGGTGCTCCCCCAGAAGTTCCGCCCCCAACTGGACACACATTGCCAATGCTGAGATATTGTAATTTGGTGCAGTAATGGGAACACCACTTGGTGTTCCCATTCACAGAGCCAGGGTTGTGTAGAAAGATCAGTTTATTCTTTCAGCATGCCCACAGAACCGGCAGATAGTGAATCATGAGTAGATATTCTCTGAATTTGACAAAATGTGCATTAGCTTACTATAGTTGACCTGACCTTTAATATATTGCTTTATATACTGTAGCACCAACCAGGGTTATATATTTTATATCTGCCTGCACACTTGTATAGGTTGTACACCAATCAGATCAAGCACAAAAGGGAAAGGCTAGATGGATTCATGGAAATGATTCATGGTAGTAGTTCTAAGCAATTATTTTCCATTTAGCTTTACAAAATACACAAAATGTACACATATTTCCCCAAATAAGTATACAAGCATTGCTTCAGTGAGTGACAGTCACTGACAGTCATACTATACAGTCAAACTGGTCAAAATGTATGTTGTTTCTGGTGCAAGGTTCTATTTTGATCTTCTAGTTGGAATTATCAGTTGTCTGGAGCCCGATACAGTCGGTTAGCAACTCCATTCATCGGTATTGTGCGCCGCAGGCTTTAGTACAATGTGCTGTCATCATTAGAGGAGAGAGGGTACTCACAAGACCTCAATTACTCTGATTACAAGGACAAAGGAGGTTTGGCGTCACCAGTCCATGTGGGGGTCCCCTGCAGCAGTCTGGTGCCAGTCTGGTGCCATCGTACCACCATATTATTAAATTTTTTTAAAAAAAATGTATTTTTGGAGTTTGTTTTTACATTTGCACTTTGCATTATTATTAGATGGAATATGAATGTCCTGTGCTGGATGGATGGTTATCTTTCCATTGATCTTTCCATTGATGTTTATACGTGTAAAATGTCCATACATTTTTGTATGGACTTGTGTTTTGTTTATTGGTACGGATTTGCCAATAGTAAAACAGTCGAACTGTGGAGCAAGGAGCAATATAAGCCACATACAGTGAGCATGACGAAACATGGAAAATATGTGCTGAACATGTAGTTTAATAAACTGCTAACCACCGCTGTTTACACTTCTCCCAATTGATATCATCTGATCGGCCTGGAGGCCAGTCTCCACAGAGACAGTGGGGATGTATCATGTCGCACACAGCGTTGTAATCTGCCATGTCCCATTTCCTCCCACGAATGATGGGCTGGCCCCCCGAGGGGATCCCCCCGGAGGAAAAGGGAAGATCCTTGGCGTAGGCTTGGATAACTGTTACTCCTCCATAGTCTCCTGGAAGACACACATACAGTATGTGGACATTCCTGAGATCTGTGGTCCAGGAGGCCTGCCTGGCTCAAACACCAGCGCGAGACAAGAGAGCGATTCCAGGTTAACGCCAATGCCACAGAGCCATCATACCTCAATCCCTGGTTAATGGTGAGGTAAATTCTAGTCAAAACATGACATATCTTTGGGGAAATCGACCTCCAGTCAGTCCATAGGCTGTGGCAAGATTGTGCTTATAATTAAACAATCCCACCAAGCGACGGACGATTGGGCCATTTAGTCATATTGACAGCAGTTGGATCTTTGCTGCAGATCAGTGTGGCGGTGGAGGGTCGTTGGCACTCACAGGTATGTTTTGGCAGATTGGGGCGAACGCATTTGTATTCTCAACGTAATCGCACACAGCGAGTCCAGCTTGCGGCCTACAGAGTGGCGTCCCTCTATCCAGCTCTCCCTCATACTGCTCAGCCAGGGAGGCAGTTGATTAGAGTTTTGCCCTCACCTGCCAGCAATTCTCCTCTGCACGTGTCGTATTTGCTACTTCCGAGCACAATTTTCAGAGCAAACTCTGATTTGTCTTTTCAGAACGCAATAGCAATAACAATGTTTCTGATAGGTTGTCAATTTATTTTAAAGCTGCTTCCTAATTTGCCTGTGTGCCAGATATCCGGACACGGTCTTGAATGCATGACGAGCTGTATTTACGAGTTCCGGACTCCGACCAGCTTCCGAC
The DNA here is from genome assembly GCA_025399855.1 of Forbesichthys papilliferus. Lineage (NCBI taxonomy): Eukaryota > Metazoa > Chordata > Actinopteri > Percopsiformes > Amblyopsidae > Forbesichthys > Forbesichthys papilliferus. Next base: position 8,522 of record JAODOY010082319.1, on the reverse strand, counting down.
CAGTGCATGCGAAGGCGGCATTACTCTTGAGTGTCCAGAACCACGCCCATTTCTCCCATACAAATGAAACAAACTATCCGCACACCCCAAATCGGTCATGGAGCGAGTCGCTCTTATGGTTTTTAGGTATTACGTAGCCTGCAGTTACGTCAAATGAAATGAGAGAATGCGTGGTGTGTTCACAGCAATGATGTTTTTCTGAGAACAGAGAGAAGATGCTTTTGTGTAACATGTGTGTGTGTAGTTGTTTGTCACTCATAGCCACTAGGCTAAGATTGGGAAAGTATTTGAGGAATGTTTACAACTCAGTTTATCGGATTCGTCCGCATAGGCCAGAGGGCTTAAATAAACAGCCTGCAGATTGCAACAGATTGCTGCAGTTTGTTCTAGATGCACTGCAAATTAAAGAAACATTCAAGCGTGTGTCTGTACTGTGTGTGTGTGTGTGTGTGTGTGTGTGTGTGAAGGGGGGGGGGGGGTTATTCTGAAAGGCCTGCACCCAAGAGCCACTGAGAGACAAGCAGTCTTATACAGCAGTCTGGACATAAAGTGTCGGTGTGTGCGAAACTCAACTGGTCTAGCGTGTATCCCTGAATGAGGTCGGGATGGACTCCATCTGCCACACGCACACACATGTACAGACAAACCATATTCTGGGGACTATACAGGAAGTGGATGTGATTGCAGAAGCATGACCTAACGCCAGCCGGTGTTTGTTTTACGTCTCCCAGGTGACCAGAGGCTAGAGAAAGGAAACTTCATCACTAGAGACTGTCACGTTACTCTGTGTGTGTGTGTGTGTCGATGTGCGTCAATTTGTACGTCTTTTTCTATAACACGCATTTGGGTGGGTAGCGGTTTGAGAATATAAGTCAGATGTTGTGGCCACCTGGTGCAGCTGATTACAAAGCAGACGCACACACGCCACGCACACACATTTGTATTATTTTATTTGTTTAACGTTCTCTGAAACACGTGCGCATGTTCGTGTAACGATTATTGCGGTTGGATAAAAGCATTTCATTTTGGAACAAAACCTTTTTTGAGAAATATGCAACGGTCTTTGAGCCAATTTTGAGCATTGGTTTCTTAAATTCTTCACCTAGGGTTCTGAATCCCGCATAACCCATGAATTGTCACCCGAACGATAGTTTATCACCATTTCAGGGAATTTTTTCTAATTTATATCCATACAATCACACCTCCTTTTTTCTTTAATTTAAACGGTACAAACATTTGAATGCGTTTGTTGTGTGACTGGTTGACCGTGGTTGGTGTAATGAAGTGTGCGTGGCGTCCCCCTCCACCCAGGTGTTGAGGGAGAGCGGTCCGCCCCACATGAAGAGCTTCCTGACCCGGGTCATCGTGGGTGACTTCTCCGGCGAGGGCGAGGGCAACAGCAAGAAGCTGTCCAAGAAGCGCGCCGCTCTTGCCGTCCTGCAGGACCTGAAGAAGCTGCCGTTCATCCCCGCCGTGGAGAAGCCCAAGACGCACTACAAGAAACGCCCTAAGACCATCCTCAAGGTACGGAGGACAACATGGAGACTATAGGGTTTTGAGGTGAAAACACCACGGTCTGAGCCACTGAGCTTTACATTTGCGCATGAGCCCAAACATTTGTGTAACTACTAAACACAGCTTTAGTGAACCATTATCATTTTATCGCTGACTTAAGCAAGACCGGAACATTTTAGCAGAAAAGTGGGAACAAAAAAGTGGGAACAATAATAATAATAATATAAATGCAATACATTTGAATGTTAACTGTTATATCTTTGGAAATGAACCCGATGCTGCCTCCAGTTGTGTAATTATTTGTAATGATTTTACTTGTAATAATTTGTAATTACTTAATTCCGTGCACAGGGTCAGGTGGGGTTTGAACTAAAAGTGTGAGCACTACGCCAGCTGTGATAGGTTCTTGGTCCACATTCGATGCAGACGTGCTCTGCTTAACTGTCTTGGAACACAATGCTCAAATGACGTACTGACCTTTAATTAATGCACAAGGGCCATCTGTGTTCCTTGGAAAGCAATGCCAATACTGTAAGCATAATTCGTAATACACCGCCCCCCCCCCCCCCGTCCTCCCAGATTACATGGTTATTGTACACGCATGTGCCAGGGGCAACGGGCAATCTGCTTCAGATGTTAATATTTGGCTTATTGCTGTGAAAGCATATACACGGAAAGGGAAACTAACGCGTGTGTTTGTGTGTTTCCTGATCATTATCGCTAACCATGTTTCCCCGCATAGTGCTTATCCACTGTGTGTTCCTTCATACCTGCTGTGATTCAGTCTGTACTACCAGGGATACGTATGTTGTAGATACATGTATGTAGATATCTGCAGTGATTGTGATGACTGGGGTCTCGCTCACCCCTCAGCAGACGGGGCCAGACTACGGCCAGGGCATGAATCCCATCAGCCGACTGGCCCAGATCCAGCAGGCCAAGAAGGAGAAGGAGCCGGAGTACCTGCTGTTGTCGGAGCGGGGCATGCCCAGACGTCGGGAGTTCATCATGCAGGTAATGACACATGGACGGGGCCATAGATTAATATACTACCGTGATTGACACTTGAACATGCCGTATTTATATTATTGAAGATGCAAAATAAAAAAAAAATGAAAAATGTAATTTGCCACCAGGAATGTCAATTAGGTAATTTAGTATCGAGTATCTCATAACCGTCCCAAGGTGGAAGAATAGAGCAGGTGGAGGCTGGGGTTGTAGGGGCCACTCTAGAGCAGCATAGGAGGTGACTGGCACAACTTTAGCTTTAGACCAGCTTCTTGAGTGACTGAGCTCATGACCCAGCTGATCTGATGCATTCTCGAGGACAGTGGGTCAGCTAATGGCTAACGGCGCGCCATGCGAGCTAAGAGCGCTGCCGTGACCCTGCGTTCCCCCTCAAATGTTCTCCATAGACTTTATGTTGGATTGTTATTATTTACTGTACATGGCAGGGATATCAACCATAAAAATTTTAGCGTGGCATTTTACTGGCATAAAACTGGTGTTCAGCTCCACGGGAAGCAACGAGACCCATAAAAATAACAGTGTTGCTGCTATACTTGGTTACTGATTGAATCCAGGAATTTAAAACACAAATATCACAAGTGGTTGTGTAATGTATGTGTGTGACAGTGCATATATATTGTGTGTGTGGTAGAGCAATGGTATACAGTTAAGCAAGTCCAAAGAGAAAACAAAAGGAGCATTATATGAGAGAAATGATTATAAGAATATAAGTGAAATTAAAGTACACTTGTAATTCATAACAGTGCAAGATCATTACATTGGATAACCTTTAGCCAAAATGACACATTAAGCAAGAACAATGCAATACTTGCACTGATGAGCAATATGTCTACAGTGTCTCTGCCTCTAACCCAGAAAATGGCAAATAAGTGGGCTTGTGATTCAGCAGAGCCAAACCACACTGTGGTCCCAGATTCTGTCCATAGCTTTAATATATTAATCATTTAATAAAGTGAATCTCTGTGTTCCTTATTATAGAGCAAAAACAAGCTAGATTTAAGGAGTGTGAGTGTCGATAACTAGACACTTGACTGATCCCCGAGGGGGCCTTTTACATTCTCGTACACATTTCCTGTGTAATGTGTTTCATCATCTGCTTTTGTTCCTGTCGGTGTCTTAACCTCTCTCCATACTTCTTGTCTCTCTCTGTCAAGCTTTCCCCTGGTACTCGCTCTGTGCCTGCAGTACCCCCCCCCCTCCCCCCCCTTCCTCCCCCCTTCCTTTCACGGAAGGAACAGAGATTCTCTTGATGCGACCTCTGACCTATTCCCCATGCCTCTTTTAAGCAGGCATTAGGCACCGCTTGTGTGTGTTCCACTCACATCTAAAATATCCACATTGTTCCCCTTGGAAAGCAGCGGTTTTCAAATGAGGTTCTCAAAAGTCTTTCTGTCTGTTGCCATCAGCAGTAGTTACAGCAAGCTCTCGCTAGCTTGCGTCACATTTTTTTCAAGGGGGATGATGCCTTTTTATTTAATAAAAGGGCGATTGTGTTTATTTTGGTAATTTATTGAGGCTTTGCTCCACCGATCCATCCTGTGGTCTACTTGAGGCTGTCAGAGGAGCACTTAGCAAACTTGTCGGGCCTTTTGAGTGAGTAGCCTGAGCCCTGGATCTTCACAGGCCCTGTCTCCCGGAATGTAAATGGTACAGTCTAATTAAGTGTTTGCATACTATAACGAGGTCTAATATTCTCTTCAAATGCCTGTTTACGTTGCGCGCAGACAGATTTAATGTTTTGGGGTCCCCTGAGCAATATTTCAGTTGGATACACTCGCCTGAGTAGACAGTTGCAAATGTACTCATCTGTAGAAAAGAGCTTTTATGTCTGAGAAATAAATTACGGCCTTGGTTTATCTGTGCAGACAAAATAACAAACTGTCCAGACGAAAATAACAAAATTGCACTGATATTTGTCAGCAATATAAGGCGTTCTGTTTGCTTTGTGTGTGTGTGTGTGTGTGTGTGTGTGTGTGTAAACCTGCGTGCTCAGGTGAAGGTGAACGGCGAGGTTGCCACGGGAACAGGGCCCAATAAGAAGGTGGCCAAACGGAACGCAGCTGAGTCCATGCTACTGCAGCTGGGGTACAAGGCTTCCACACTCCCCCAGAGCCCACCTGAGGTACCTGTCTGTTGTATGTCTACAGTATGTCCCATATGTCCTTGCACGCTCCCTAGTTTATAGGCAATGGCCCTGAGTGTAGCTACAGCACAATGTCAATGTAGTGTCAGGCTGTGCCGACTTGTCTCTAATCAATTCGGCAACAACATTAGCCTGACAAGGCACGCACAGAAAAACCAGGAAGTAATCGTGTTTAACTGTTTAGAATTCTTCTTTCAATCAGGTTGTGGAATGGGTTGTGCTTCCCCTCTGCTTCAGAATTAAATTTCAGTCGGGTTGGGCCTTTCTCTTCCGATTGTTGTGTTTATATGGTGCATTTTAATTCGGGTTGGGCTTTTAACCTGATTCCAATCGGAATATTCCATGTGAACACAGAAATTGTTCCCCAATCCTGGCCCTGTTGCATGTTTGAGATGTCTCCCTCCTCCAACACAGCTGACTCAAATGAATGGGTCGTTATCAATCTCTACAGAAGCATGGTAACAAGCCATTCATTTGATTCAGGTGTGTTGGAGCCGAGCAGGGAGACATCTCAAACATGCAGGGGAGCGGGGTTGGGAAATGCTCTTCTATACCATACAGTGTCTGTTTCCTTGTGGGCGTAACTTGGCTGTTATTACTGTTTATTAAACCATGATGAACGTCCTGTGTTGGGCATTCCCCGCTCAGACAGCACCGTGACTCAGGGATACAGGTTTCTTTTATTTTTTGATATAAATGTTCACAATCAAAAAATAAAAAGACAGAAAACAATACAATAGTGATACAAGACTGAGATAACATGAAACGGAAATGGGGAAGGAGTTCCAGTTTTAAATAAAATATATTGATGTTCTAGGTATAATAACTGGAAAATATGTATGTTCTTTTATTTCTGTGTTAATGCCATATCAAATATAATCCAACAAATGTATACTAGACAGTTGTAGCCCTTCATATTATTCCCCCAGGATTGTGATTGTTCACAACTGTGTCAATATCCATCTGGGGAGCCGTCCATTGAAACAGTTTAAAAGGGCAGGCGTTTTCAAAAAAATAAAGGCAGGTGATTGGACGAACCTGTGAACCAGCAGAGCCTGTTGTTAAATCCACTCTTGCAGTTGAAAAGTCAGGAGAAGAGTGAAAACATATTTTCCATTGAGAAAGGCTTTTTCTAATACACTTATGCCATATTGCATCACCTACTTTAACGTCTGTAGGACCCGCTGTTTTTGTTTTACCGAGTTGCCTTCGTCACACCTAAACTACGCCTGTAGCTAACAGTACGAACAATGCTGATTGGCCAGGCCACACACTTGGTTTACCGACCAGAAACAAAACGGTTTCCAAGCTCTCCAGACTGATTGTCGAGGCAAAGTCAAACTTAAGCTCCCAAGATCGGGATGGTCTTGCACGGCTAGATCCTTGATGGAGTACAGGTAGCTCTCAAAGGTAATGTTCTTTGTACAGGCCCTAATAAGCCTGTGGGCCAGTCTATTTCCTTGCGGTTCTGAGAACTGGCCCGTTGCATACGTTATCTTGCTTATCTGAGCTGAATATGAATCGCTTTTGCCAGTATCAAGTATCTTTACGCACCTTATTGCTCATCCTGCTCAAGGGGACATATTTAGATAGAGATAGAGTTGCATTACCAGGTTTTGTAGGAAATATTTATCTCTGCCCAGACAGCATTAGTCATATTGGTATTTTATTCAGTCCACTGTTTGTTAATAGTGTAGCGGCATAACTGCCTTGCTAGCAGGGCCGTATGTTAGTCTGATCGTGATTGTTGGTAGATTAACTCACAGAACGCTTTGTCGTTACATAAAACTAGTTATCATCTAGGTAATCATCTAGGTTAACCCCTACGTATTAAGTAGTTAAGCCAGTTAATAATTCCATGCCTAGTTGTGTGTTTTAGAAAACGGGTTCACAGAACTGTGCGCACGCGTGCTATTTCATTGAAAAGGGTCTGGATGCCTGTGGTTTTGGACGCACTGGGTTGCGTTGTCTCCATACCTGGAGAAATCTGTACCGTACAGTTAAGTGTGAAGAGTTTCAAATTGCTGAGAACAAGTGTCTTTATTCAACGTGGCCCGAGGCGGCCGAACAATGGGACAGAATGGTGTCAGCGGCTGATGTATGCTCCTGACAGCTTATGGGGATGTCTCCATAAGAGCTTGTGGGGACAGCCCATCTCTCTCTCTAGCCAAGCTTCTCAGACAACCCCAGGCTCTATGGAAACATCAAATGGCATTAGCTAAGCTCCACTTTGAGCGTGTCTCTCTTTGGGTCTTTTTCTCACTTTGCTGCGCTCTCTCTCTCTCTCTCTCTCTCTCTCTCTCTCTCTCTCTCTCTCTCTCTCTCTCTCTCTCTCACACACACACTCTCGCTTTCTGTCTTTCTGTGTGGCTGACAGTCTTCCCATGGCTCTGCTAGATCCAGGCCTGAATTGTAATGGCGGGACCGGTGGGGGTGGGGGGGCAAGGCTAGTATTTGTTTACATGTCATCTGCTCAGCTGTCACTCAACAACCAAAGGTGACTTGTTTTTCAGTCTCACACATGGTTGTGTTAGCGTGTGTGTGTGTCTTTGTGTATGTGCGCGTGTCAAAGCGTGTGCGTGGTGGCGAGGGGCAGACACATAAGCGCCCATCAGAGATAAAGTCGTCATGGCAATAGGAGGCTTTTATTGTGGTAGAAGGTATCCAAGCGGAGGTAGCTGCTGTAACCATAGGCGGACACCGGGCCCTACACAGCCATCTCCATCTCTGCTCGCTCCAAACAGCATGACGGAGCAGCTTGTTGTCTCTCTACATCTCACTTAACCCCCCCTACCTTCTCCTCCGCAGATGGACAACAAGGGCTGGAACGGACAGAAGGCGGCTTTCACCGAAGCCACAAGCAACAGTGAGTATGCACACGTCGTCTGCCACCCACGCCTCTCTCTCTCTCTCTCTCTTTCTCTCTCTCTCTCTCTCTCTCCTGCAGGTGGTGTTAGTGATCGGAGATGGCCTGCCGTTTAATCTCAGTGACTGGTCAATAGGCGGCTGAGTGTCAGCTCAATCGACTGTGCGTCCCCCTAAGGGGAGGTTGCGAATGCGGGGCCCATTCACCCAGGCTTACAGCCCCCGCTAAGGAGCCCCATAAGGGAGCCCCATTAGGGAGCCCCAATAGGAAGCCCTGCACTGCCTTCCTGTGTATAGATGTAGCTTTTCTCTCGGGATTAACACACACAGACACACACACACACACACACACACACACACAGTCACAGCCTCACACACAATGTTAATCGTCAAGACGATTGTTAATTTGGTATTTATGTTACAGCATGTGATACTTACAGTATATGTTTTGTTACAATCGTGTACAAACTACTGTAGAGGGGAGTGTGAAGGTGCATTGCATTGTGTGAGCTACGTTACAGCGTTGTGCCTTGCTGTGGCTTTTCATTAGAGACGCTTTACTTGTTTAGTGCAAACACACAGGGGAGGGGGGCGATTTGGCATCCCTGTTCGTTTTAGGATGATGAAGCCATGTTACATTATGCCCGTCGTCTCCCCGGTCCTTTCTCCACTAAGTTATTGTGAAAGTCTATGACATCACCCTGTCAGAAACACTCTCTTAACACTCTTATGTGTGTGTGTGTGTGTGTGAAACTAGATGCCGATGGGAAAGATCTGTCGCTGAACAAATAGTATGCGAGTTGCTCAGCAGCAGTTAGGGAACACTAACAGATAGCCTTATTAGATCCAAACGTGCTGTCGTCACTCTAAACGAGCCTGTTGGCAGCTCCAACACGGAGTATCTAGCTACAGCGTGGAACATTTATTTATATATATATATATATATATATTATAAAAATAAAAAAATCTA